>JXWZ01003771.1:0-43302 GCA_000956215.1 Anopheles farauti No. 4
AAAGAGAGGTAAAGAGATACACAAAGGGCTTAATCGTAACGGGTGGCTTAATGTGAGGATCAAATTTGGGGCACACGGGATTTCTTGCTTTTCCAATTACGGTTTGGTCTGAATTTTAGTGTTACGATACAGACGATGCAGACTTAAAAGCAAAAACACACGAAACAGGGATAAACGCTAAAGGAAACGTAGCAAATGTAATGTATAGAACGGACACCGAAAGTTGTGTTCATTTAGTTATGCTTGTAAAGAAACAAAACACTAAGATTGGTCATAGAACCACTAGCTAGGAGACTAAGTGAAAAAAAAAAACAAATTGGTTCAATTTTTGCTATACCGTTGGCAACTTGACAAACATCAAACTAAAGGCGACGGCCACCCATGGATAAGGCGGCACCTACTAGACGAGCTGCAGCTGTTGGTAACACGCTTTTGATAACACAATAACAGGTTGCGGTGAGTAAGGGGGAATTACGAGACGATGCACAAGATGACAGAATACACGTAGGAAATAGTAAAGGAGACAGTGTGAAGAGTTCTGTAAGTTATCGAAAGGAATTGTGTGAACGTAACCGATGTAATGCTTCACCATCGCGGTTTTGTCCTATTCCCATCCCCATGCTACTATTTTCCTGTCAGTGTTGTTAGTGTTTTTGGCTTGTGTGTTTGTGTACGATAGAGTTACGTAGCTTTTACGAGTGGGGTTGGTTTAGTGATGTGCTGTTTTGGAACGAATTTTGCGCAGGATGCATATCATGTTTGTGGTAAACTAATTGAACACTTGTGTCTGTTGGTAAGTAATATACTCCACGAAAACAGCTTCTCCCCCCACTTCCGGTAATGTTGTATCGAGAAAACATGTTGGGTTTCGCGTGTTCCATAAGTGTTACAGGTATACTAAACACGAAGATTCCGTCACAACAATGTTGCTGCTGAACAAAACGAACATCGGACAACATTACAGACACAGACACACACAGACACAAACGCACATATCGGACAGTAAAAGACGAAGAAGAGAGATAGAGAACAAAATTAGGATAGTGCAAGATGCGAGTGAGTTGGAGTTGCTTTGTTGGAGCGAAAGACAGGAGAGGTTAGTTACGAAAGATGTTCATTGAAGTGAGGTGGTAAAGGTTGCAAGTTGAGCAGAACAGAGACGAAATAGAGACGAACGAACGAACGTCAACAAACAGTAACGCACAGAAAAACTCCAATCGCGAACAGGTGGCACCAGTTTTGGGCTTTTGGTTTTGGTATGGCTAGAGAAAGTAACGAATTACGTGGAAAATGAGTGAGTGTTTGAAAGCTTCTGCAATGCAACTGGGATGCAAGGATTATCCGAATTCCGGCCGAATTAGCCATTACGGTTTATTGTAATTTCTGTCATTGAAGAAACTTTCACGGTTTGAAACAGATGTAAACAGTACATTCAGTCTTTTTTGTAAACTATTCTCTATCACTAGAACATTTAATCAAGATAATAAAGTCAATTTATTGCTATGTTCGATGTTGTAAATCGTGGTTTGATACGAAAAAAATGTTTCCATGATCTGTCGTTTATGTAAACTATCCCGAATAGCTTCTACTCAACGGAACCGTTCAGGAGTGATTGTGAACTGATGGTCAATTAGTGCGGCACAAATTTAAATAAAAATATCTTTACCGTGGAGCGAAACACCCCATCGCAAATGATCCACGCAGATCGCACAACATTAAAACTTGCCCACTGGAATCCACCGTTTTGGCATCGTTCTTTACCATGGTTGAAATCCTAATGAAATTAGAGCCCCGGAAACGGTTGATGAACTGCTAATGACTGGATCAGATGAGTGGGTTGAGAAATTGTCCCCGGGTGAGAAAATATTTCTCCCTACTCCGATTAGCTGATAAAGCAATTATCTCCTTCGCTGGCTGTCCCTTCTGATTGCGACAACGTTTATTCTTCATTAATACGTTGGGCTCGCACCGTTCCAGGCGGGCGGTGTGTTATAATCCGTGACCAAAAAAGGCGGCTCGACGAGACGCATTCCGAGAAAAGGCTATTGAAATTCAAGTGACAATCGACTGTATTTGATTTGTTTTTAAACGACGCTTTCGAGTAATTACTATCAACAGCTAGCTGATTTACATTTTCGCACGGCATGAAATTGTTCCCAAGTTCCCATCAAGTTTCAAACGCGCTTGGGTGTGGTGGATACCGTCTGGATGATGTAATGTCAGAAAACGATTCTAAATGGTTTAAAATCTTCAAAAACCACCAACTTTCCGAGGTCAAACTGTTTGCCGTGAAGGAACGGAATGAACCAAGAAACCATTCTTGGTAGGATGATTTATTAACGACCTGGATATTGTGGTTACCCTTAGCCGAAGACAACTCGCATCGAGTGCCTTAGGGGCATCAGCTTCTTTAGCGAAATTCATGTAAGCGGTAGCATCGCAATGAATGAAGGCAAAGCTAAATTAATCTTAAAGTTTGCTTAACACAACGTGCCCTGCAGCATCAAAGAAATGCTTTGTGAAGCTTTTCGTAAAAATGAAATAAGAAAACAAAAACCGGCCCAGTGAAACTTTGAGCCGTGTGGGCTTGTTTCACTTGTCGGAATATCCATCGGTTCGGCGACAGATGTGGGGAAGTGAAAGCATTCTTTTTCACCACAAAATTTGATGAACGTTAAGCACACGAGCACCCATCGTCAGCGCCTTGGTTACAACTTTCATCCAGCTTTTCGCGTCGAAACTACCAACACGGATCGCCACGGAACGCTGCAGCATATTGAATTTTAATTGTTTCTCATTTCGCGTCTTTTTTCGCGGCGGAATTTTGCATGTCGCTGTTAGGGTGGCGCAAACGATCCGGCGCCTCAAACGACTGCTCTGGTGGCAACACGAAGACAAATTGGAAAACTTTTCCAATCAGCTGCCTGCTGTCGGACGCCATTGTAAGGGCGGACTATCGCGTTATCGGACAATGGTCTTGGGCGGTGTTCTTGGCGAGGTTTGAGTTGAGCTGTGCGCTAAATGGCGACATCAATTATTTTCACCTGACTTTCACGTATGGTTCGGTTCGTTGAGAGGCTAGTTGGAACGCCCAAGTGAGCGTATTTCATGCAGATCGTGGACACATTTTTTCTTTTACCATTTTGTATCGAACCGAACATCGCGTCACAGTGCCGATGACGACGATGATGGGTTGGGGAGTTTGAGCCAGACGTGGACGCTGTCGTAGCGTCCGACCTGGTATGTTTTAATTAACGTGAACGTGAACCTCCCGTCGCAACCAGCACTGTCGCGTGACGCAACTGCAGATGCAACCGATAGTCACATGGGGAAATGATATCAGCCTACTCGTAACGACCTTTGACCCGGTGCTAGGGAAAAAAAAGACAGGAACGAGGAACAGAACGGACTTCCTCGTGTGTGTGGTATTTCACTTGTGAGGGACAGGAAGGATCGATGCGATGGAAGGCAAGGGAAGGGATCGCCTCTATTATCTGCAAGTGTCTGTGCGTATGTGTGTACGTCTGTCGTATGTGTGTGTGTGTGTGCGATTTCGGGCCCACTCGCATTCCCGGTTGCCACCGTTAACAGGATCATAAGTTTGAGTTACCAGCGGCTAAGCTTATTAGCACGGGCAGCTGGTACTTAGTGACTGCGGCAGAATGTGGCCGACCTCCGACGGGAGTCCTCGCTTGCGTAATTCCTAAGAAACCACATTGGCCGTGGGACGTTGAATCAGCGCTTGCTGGCGGGCCGTCGGCGGGCCGTCACCTGTATGTGTGCAGTGTACGATGTGGTGGTAATGGTGGTGGTTTTTTGTCACTCAGTTGCCAGTTGTAGGTCATTCCTATGTAACTCGCATTGGTTGAAACAAAAAAAAAACCACGAACGATAGAGCGTGGTTACTATGTAGGGGATGATGCCTATTGCTTTCTTTTTTGGGTTTCTTAGTATTGCATTTTAACATAGATGAACATAGTTCGACAAAAGGGGCGTGTAGGCCTCGCATGAACTTGCCTCATTGTGACTATCTCTACCAGCACGAGGTGCTCTAGCAAGAGTGAGTATTGGTTTCGAATGGATTTTTTGTTTTTTTTTATAACACAACCACACACCTACACACACACACAAACACACACACACGCACATATACACACAAACACACATACAAAGTGCCAGTGCCGCGGTGTTGTGCGTGGTAACTACTCGGGCAATACAGGTCGGTTGGTACGAGCTGGGCGACTAGTAGACTATCGGTGGCGCTACTGCGGGCTACGCTTTTCTAGTTCGACTAGAGAGAGGTTCAGACATCTGGACAGGCATTTCACAAACTCACTCCAACCCAGCATCACTTGCGATACACTAGATCTCGCCACTACCCTATCGATGGTCAATAAAAGTAGTCCAAATGTCTAACAAAAAATGTAAAACAATAATACCGTCCGTCTGAGAAAATGTTTTAGAACATTAATTAAAATTAAACCAAGTTTATAAATAAAAACTTAGTTATAAAACCACTTTCGTTGATTAACAACAATGATAGAAACTGAAGCGGCCGGTGGGCAAGTGATAGCGGTGCGGGGTTTCCTCGCAATAGGACCGGATTTCCATTTTCTGGGAAAAATAATGTTGTTGCTTAGTGTTCAAATAATAAAAAATCAAAACTAATTCAATTTTAATTCGATCCATGTGCGCAGAAGTCCTTTATCAGATCGCTGGATCCGCAATAAACCGATGATAATTATTAAACATGACATTTAGTATATTCGCTCACTGTAAAAACATTCCAACTCGATTATATCGAAAGCGCAAGAATTGTTGGAAAGCGATAAATGACCAATGCATTGCTATTACTTTCGACCGGCGTTATTTGTCTCAACGATAATTTACTGATAAAAAAGAATCTCATCGGTGTAAAATCCATAAAGTTGTTTGCAAAAAAAAAGCTAAAATATATGATGAAAATAGTCCGGAACTGTTAATTTGTTAATGGCTTGGTATAGGTCGAAACGCAAAGCTAACAATACGGTACAAGTATGTAAGGTAGTGGCTAAGTAAAATTGTTAAACATATCTGTGGGTGTAAACGGAAGAATTGGAGTGAGTGAAACCGAGTAAAGAAAATAAAAAAACGAATAGAAGAAAATAAAGTTAGCATTGGCACCGTTCCTCTTAATTTTCCGCAGCGAACAGTAGTACGCCATGACGGCACGCACGTTCTTCCAGCTCTGTGCGCCACGTGTCGTGCCATTGGAGATGGATTTGTTGAGTAGCTGCTGCTGTTGCTGCTGCTGGTCTTGCTGTTGCAGCTGCTGGTACGATGCATGCTGCTGGCCGGAATCCATGCCACCCTCAAACTGGTCGAACGAGGAAGACGCCATGGACGGTTGGCTGATACGATGGCGTGTGAGCAGCGCACCGCACGAACTCTGTCCGCCGACGCTATCGAACGATACGACGCGATTCAGACCGGTCGGCATGCTGTCGGCGGCGTCACCGTCGACGCTGTCCCGCAGCGAGTGCCGTCGCCGGCGGCCTCTCGCCCCACTTCCGGTGCGGGACAGCGGATGCCGCTGCTGATGGTACTGATACCATCGGGACATGGCGTCGCGATCGTGGTCGTTGAAGCTATGGCTACGGTCAATTGATTGATAGTGCCCCGGTACGGTCGTGCGCCTGCTCGTGCTGCACTGCTGCGTTGACTGGTAGCCGCCACGCTGGCTTTCGTCCGCGCTGTTCGTACGCGACACCAGCGAGGTATGCACCTTCGGGGGCGTGCGGGAACTGGCCCGACTATAACTGTGTGACGTGTTTTTGAACGATTTTTCATATTGACGTGGTGCGTTTCAACATGAGTTCAGGATTGAAGAGATAAGAAAGGGCAAGAGAAGGGACTATTTACAACAGAGTAATTCGGAAAGCGAGTGGCCTCAGACGGCAGATTGAAACACGCTCAATTCGGAGAGAAGATCGAGCTGTGCGGGGTGGGCAGCGAAAATGAGCAAGCTGAACAACAAATATCCTCCGGACGGAGGCGGCTGCGAAGGTGTGGTGTCGTTTGGGGCTGGCCAAAGGCTGGCCCGTTTGATACGCTTCGACGAAGAGTTATAGACGCATAGCGGCGTGGCCGCTTCCGGGGGAGAGTGACACTCGAATTAATCTCCTATCCGACAGCGGGTGGACGTCTTTTTGCTGCTTTCGGGCTAGGAAATGGGTTTGGAAGCTGATTCATCATTGGTGAAGTACCAATTAATTACAACCGGAACCGTACAGCGGCTATGACTGGCTTGTAATGGATGGGATATTTTGTTTTGTTTGTTGGTTGGACACACCAAGGAATGGGGTAAGTTTGGTCGGGGACGGTGGGATGTAAGTCACCTTTTTCCCTGCCACATCGCTCAAATTTCGATACGGATCGGTTGAATCTCTACCATGGTACAGCTTTTGCGGGCGTAATTTGTGGAGGATTCGTATGGCCGTAAGTGTACATTGTTACGTGTGAGTGTGTTTAGTGAAGTTGTATTAAGAGTGTTTGCGCTAGTGTTTCTAGTGTGTCCTAGACGTGTTCGGTGCGTATCGATTGGAGCTACACCCGTATGTATCTGCACTACCGAAACGGGGACCAAAACTTCCACTGCTGCCCATACCATTAGATACAATTAGATGAAAGTATGAGGTACTCAATAGAAGACTAAACACATCAACGTTGTGTGCGCTCTCGCTCACTAGCACAATGTACACGACGGGTGGGTGGGGGTGGTGTGGGGAGGAAAGTACAGCCTAGTGAACCGATCCCACGGATACAGTGGGGATATGGTTGTAATTGGACAATTTCCGCTCAACGGCGTGGAGCTCGGGCTGCGTGTCGGACGAACACAACCCAACCGAGCCACACGCACACCTGCACACTCACACCGAGGGCCGAAGCTTGGAAACGGGATGGAGAACAAGAAATGGATGGAGCAGTTCGCATCCGGTTCCCAGATCGAAACGTGACGCATGACACTTACCGCTGGCCGGAACCCTTGCTGCCGGAGGATGCCTGATTGCTCGAGTCGTCCTCCTCGTCGCGCGAGGTCGCTATCGAGGCCGTACCGGTGTTCGTCCCCGGTGACAGCAGCGTCGGGCTGAGCAGGCTCGAGGCGTTCTCGCCAACGCCACCGGCGCCGCCGGATCCACTTCCGGTGGCCCCGTGCCCGGACATCGTCCCTCCAATCGCACCGAACGCTGGGTTTGGGTGCATCTGCGTGGCGGCGGACGATATGGTCGAACATGTTGGCAGTATAGCGCCACCGGATGCTGTCCCTGTTGCACTCGGATGCGTCGGGTCCATCTACGGAACCCGCGGGCAACATGTGCGATCGGGGGAGGGTGCAGAAAGAAAGAATCAAAGTAAAATACCACATGTTAGTGTATCCACACGTATTCACACCGCTCTTCGCTCCAGCCTATCGTCCGGTGTAGGACGGTTTTTGTCTAACCGCGTTTACAACCGAACGTAGCGAGGCCTCCCGCGTGTGTTCGCTACAGCTACAAGCTACGGTTCGCTGTGGTTTACGTGGGCGCTCAGGTTTGGGTTTTTTAAACATATCACTTGGATTTATTATTGTTTGCAGGCATTTCCGCGCGCGGTCGGAGAGAAAGGAGTGAGAGATAGAGATGAGAAGCTTTTGGTGCGAGTGCAATTGCCGCATGCAGCTGCATGTTGTGCTAGGGATCAGGATTTCGCGAAACAATCAGCAAACGAGCAAACGTAACACCAAGAACAACGCTTTCTTTATGCAAAGGTTAGCACATAAAAATCCGAGCGTGCATATTAAGCGAAACGTTATCTCTATGGCAACTACACACCGAATTCAGTAGGCGAGCTTGTGCTGAAAATATAAACAGAACATATCCGGTGGCAACCGAATGTAGAAATGTGCAGAAAGCGTGTTTTTTTATTAAAAACCGAAAGCTATTAAAAGGTGCGCTTAAAATGGACCTAAAATGGGCTGTTAGTTATTGCTGTAAGTAAAGATTGTTGCGATGAGAGTTAATTTAAAACATTTTAAAATTTATTTTTAACGTTTTTTAAGACAATTTTTCTAAGACAACTACGACAAGAAAAATACTACACACGTGATACTCTATTGACCTGTTTGAATGGAAAAATGCAGAAAATTCGAACCCGTTTCGATTGGTAGCGGAGCTTTTAATCTTCCCGCTTACAGCGCAGCTCCGGTAATCTGCCCCGATGAAAGCAATAGCGAACCGGCGATTAATATTTGCGAGGAAAAATTCCTACCCACCGGTGGACAGAAATCATCTCACGATTTTTATTAGTTGTCCCATTGTTTTGTGCGCCATTTTGCTCCCACACTTTGGCAGGAATGTCACGCAACCATTCCGTGCACGTCCATGTGATGGACACGAATGTGTGGCAAATCCCTTTCCCACTCGATGTCGCCGCAGCTGCAGCGTACCAGTGCTTACACACATACACTAACGCACATCCAGGCGTTGCGGGAGTTGGTTCGATTGATTCTATTATTTTCGAATCTTCAAATGCCACTCGAGCCAAATCGATCGATCACTTGGGATTGCCTCTGGATGGGACAAACAGATGGATGTGAGTTTTCCCAGCCGGCCCTCACCGCCAACCAGCGGCTCCGCGGCTCCAACCCTCACTAGTTCGTGGTCTTGAAAGGACTTTTCTGACGGGATTAAATTCCTGTCTGAGGGCATAGACGGGGGGGAATCGATTCAGTGGCGAATTCGGTGTGGTTCATTGAATAGAGTAAAACTGTTCGGTTCCTAGGTTGCTTACCGTCGGGTGGTTGTGGGGTTTGCCTTTTCCAAAAGCACCACTAAGGATGGCGGGATGGCCCTTCCCCCCTGCACTGGGAAGGGGTGAAAGAAAACTGATCCCGATTCAGCGATGATTTGATGGATAGGAAATCAAATATCTGACCAGCCAGGAGCACCACGGTTGGTACGATTTTTTCGAGTGAACATATAATGTACATCTATCGTCATATGCACGTGTTGTCGTCCATACATGTGTATGTAAAATTATCTTTCGATTGGCTCAGAACAATCGAATCATTCGTTTTTTCCCCTTTACATCTTTTTTCATTTCTGTGGTTAATTATTCATGCATTAAACGAGTGTGATAGAAGTAGTAAGTGTGATGATTAATAGTAGTTATTCGTTTTTTTTTGTAGTGATATTATACATAATTTTACACATTGTCTATAGCTTAACCGTCAACAATTATCGCCGTTTGTTGTAATGTATGCAGTGTTAGGAAAAAAGAATAAGCATTTGCAATTTATTTAACTTGTGTAAAGCGTCTTGGAAGCAAACAGAAGCCAAATATTGTGTATTCGTAAAATAATTCGAAATCATGCATCATTGGGGTAAATTGCGATGCTAAATATCGTCATATGGATATGTAGTAGGCAATTCTAATTTAAGTGTGGCTGTACAAAAGTATAAAATTAATCTTGGTCTGTAGCTTTTAGCGAAGTAAATTTATTGCAAACGTGTATCGAGAATCAATAATAGCAAGAAAACGTATTCACATGTCGAGTAGATATAAACAGCAGAGCACATATTGTAACAAGCGCGGTTTCATTTCATATGAAATTTGAATTGCGATGAATTGTTAGGCAAAAGGGCAGAGAGAAAAGGAGAGAGAGAGAGAGAGAGTGAGAAAAATGTCCACAAAAACGTTGCACAAACATGTAGCAAAGCGCAGCCCGGGGTGACCATTAGTTGGTCTAGCAAAAGTAGTAGATTTGTTAAGGAAAACCAAACGCTTCAATTAACGCATAACTTCAGGCAATCATAGTTTATTAACGCAGCAGAACATCGCAGATTTCCTGCTAACGCTATGAGAACGTACCGTCGTACCGTTTACCCAAGGAACCTCGTACAAGTTGACCGTCGAGCCTAACACCAAACGGTTACCAACAAATAACGCTTCAATGTCAACATTTATCCTGCTGAAAAAATAGAGAGAAAGAAAATCGAAGCGAAGAAATGAGAGATCTCTAGAATGTTGTTAATGATGTCAAGAAATAATATATAAGCCATTGATGAGACATGATTTGAATCTTTTATTAATAAGAAATGTTTTTTTTAACGCATATTTTAAACTTGGTTTACTAGTATGTGCCTTTTTGTTGCAATAAGCAACTCGTAGATATTTCTTTTACCATTTTTATGTTATGCGTACGAAAAGAATGAGTTTGATGAAAGATTTCTCTGGGTGTAGAAGGTATAAAAGAGACACACACAAAAGGGACAGTTTCTTGAGAAAATTCAATCAGAGAGCGCAACTGTTACCAGTGTTATAAGCCCTTGGTAACCTATCATATCAGACATGATACCCTACACAATGCGTGGCATACGAAAAGAAAGAAAGATGAAGAAGCTGTAGAAAATCAATTCACCTCCTTCCGTGGTGGCGAAAATATTAAGAAATATTACGAAAAAAAGGTTGTACTGTAGGCGTGAAGGATATTATTCCACATGCTTGGAAATAATTGACTATCGAATACCGTTGATTTGATGGAAAACTCGAAAAATATATTACAATATGCTCCATCATACCCAAAAAATTTGGTAATGGTTTCATTCGGACTTATCATAAGTTATTATGGCATAAATGGTTAAATAAACATTGTGCAATGCGAAACGTAATTTTAAGCTGTAAATAAAATATTTTTATATTTTCTTCTCTAATTCGCAAAGGAAATGCTGAACATAGAAAACTCAGCTTTACATTCAAAATAATAATACATGAGCATCGTTATCAATGTTAAGTCGATTGAGAATGATTTCAAGGTTACGGTTGCCCAAGGTCCTTTCTTTGCTCAAGGTTACAATGAAACTTTTCCTCACAAATTGATTTTTATCTTCTTTCCTTTCAAAAGTGGGTGGATTATTTCACGTTCCCTAGTTGTTACATTCGAGCAGCTTCATTCGAGATGAAACGAAACATCACTAGCATCCTCAGTAGGAAAGGCAGCATATTTCTGCAAGATTATTGTCGGAAGAGTCCGACGGTAAGAGCCCAGTAATAGCTAGTAGTGCATCATTAACATGATTTCTTTGGGGAACAATTTATGTTTGCTTTTGCTGGTTTGCCGTTTTGCTTTCACTGGTTTTGTATTTTGTTTGCCTTCACTGGTCTACCTTCTCGCCAGAGCAACCTCATTACCGATACAAACATGTGAAGAATACTTGGGGAAAAAACTCTCACACATTTTATCTGGTGACTTTAAAACGACAATAAAGATTGTTCTCCTTCGCAAAATAATGACGTGATTGCATTGCAACCGGGACTGTTAATAGCACAACGCTAACGGAAGGAAGAATCGGAATGATGGCAATGAAATAGGGAAAATGCTCATGGATCCAATTTCGTTCGATATTTTCCCCTAACGAAGCAAGGACACCAGTGCAGCGAAGCGAACAACTTCGAAGCGTAAGACGTAGAGAAAAGTCCATTTAAAGACTATTTCTGCCATGAGCGGTGGCACATTCAAAGGACAATTTCAACAAATTGTTATTTATTGGTTATGTAAATGGAATTGCACGAGCTTAAGCAATGCGAGGTACCTTTTGTGCAATAAAATATACGGGTTGTTCCTGTTGCATTGGCTGGTCAAGGTCAAGCTAAAGGTGTCGTTTGTGTAAGATGGCGTTGGGAAAGGTCGTGTGAGCTTTTTTAGTATGTTTTGTCATGATGTGGTTAAGATTTTTTTTGGTACCAGAACCCATCACAAGTCGATCAGTTTTACAAGACAAAGTAATAAAAGAGTTGTCAAATGAAAATCAGAATCAGAAATCAATTTGTAAAAATCGATTGTGAATGGGACCGAACGACTAGTTTTGACATTGATCTCTGACAGCGTGTGTGGTTCGAGCGCGACGAGGTTGCGATGTGAAGTACGTCGAATGTTCACTTGCTCGTGCAGTGGGAGTGTAATCCACTTACCGAATTGTCGGAACGAATTCCACAACCCGGTCCGAGCTAGCTGCCACAGGCGGCGGTCTGATGCGATTCGCACTTCGGGCAACAACTTTGTCAACATCCGTTGTCCCTTGGCGACGTCCACTGGTCACAAGTGGATCGTTAGGATTCGGGTTTCCCCTCCACACATTATCATTTTACTTTATTTCTCTTCGACGAAAAAAAAACAAGTCAGCCAACGGTCATTCCCATCCACTCGTTCGGACAGTGACATGCCAAGTCACGCAGTTGTGAGACAGGAACGTGGAAGCATAATTCTCGGTGTCGATTTGGCAGAGAGCTTTTTTCGTCCACTATCTGCGCGTGGAAAAGGCCTCGAGCGTGCAGTGGCAGAGAAGGGTATGTTTGAATTGGATTTCTATTTTTTTTTGGTTAGGCAACAGATTGGCTATAAGCGAGATGACAAGGCGTATGCGCTGTCATATGTGTTCGCATAAAACGTTATGACGTTGGACGAAACGCTAGATGCTGTTTTTTCGCTCATTCGTCATTTTGCCTTTTTGTGACCATTCATTATGCAGGGGTCGCCAAGTTTGGCGGATTGGTTTGTGTTTACCGAACCCATGGCAACGGTTTTTATCTGTTGACACGTAAAGCATCGAGCTGTCTGGTGTGATAAACGTACGACGACAGTGCGAGATTTTCAGCTGCTTTTATAAAAATGTTTCATGTATGTTTTGCTAACCCAGCAATATTGATTATATGTTGAATTATTCAATAAAAATCAGCCAAAATTTTTCCGATTTAAGTATGAGATTTTTTTTTCTGTTGATATAAGTAAGTCATGCATAAGTGAATATCAACTAACGCGCATCTTTTGATAGCAGATACAACTGTATCACCTGATTTAGGGCTACCTAATTAATTGAAAAGTTTATATATAACAATATGCTTATTAGCAATAAATGCAATAATGATGGAAAACATAATGAAATCATTACAAAAGGCTTGCATATTGTATACTAAATAAAAAAGATTAATTTGTGAAGAGTACCACAGCTTACCATAAGCCTTGGATGCGACATCGCAGCATAAATTTGCACATCAACCGTACAAAATACACAAACACACAGCGCGGTGAAGCGTGAATTGAGAATTTATCCATCGTTCCTTGATAATCCAACCGAGATAGACATCGATGTGGAAGAAACCCATTGGACCGTTTTATTTGTGCACAGTTTTAAGTCGTAGCATCTTCAACCAGCTGACAACTGTGACATTGGAGTCTACGAGTTCATGCATACGGCAAAACTCCTGGGACGAAATGAAGAAATCAAATACGATACAGAGTTTATTCGGTCGCATCGACGCTGCAGAACAATTCGGCTGTGCGACTCGACGTTGCTTGAGTTATCATCGATAAAACGACGCAACTAGTGCGTAACAACGGTGGCGAAGATTTTATTTGCAAATCTCAGAAATTCTTGCAAATACATTATTTGTAATCGGCACACAAACACACCAATCAGTTTAGTTTAATGTGGCTCTGAAATCGGGAGCGAAATTGTCTGCCGTTTGCCGGAACCAGCAAACATTACGCTCATAAAACATATCGAATGGCCGTTAAATCGATTTTATGAGATCTCATTCCACAGTGGTGGTGTAAAACGGGCATCAATTGGACATTGGGCTAGATATCGCAGCCAGTAATAGGTTTGGGAAGCGGAGGAGGAAAGCGATCGTTATGGTTCGATCCAAGTATGGAGACGCCTGGTAGCGCACTAAAACTCTTGTCGGATGACTGTTGACTGTGACGTCTGTAGCGCCGCTGAGTCTTCCCAACAAGATGTCAAACATAAGTCAACGATAACTTCAACACAACAGTAATGTATTCTTCGAATCAGCAGAAAACATCGTATGTTACCTCGAATTTTCACTATTTCGAATTAATTTCAGCATGAAATGAAAATATCATAGAATTATTAAAAAAATCCTTTTTCACTGCATCATAGCCTTACTTGACGCAGAATAACAAACACTTTGGTAGAAATTGTCCTAAGTAAGCTATCGCAAATGAAATAAAATTCGCAATTCAAATTATCAAATCACTCGCTCTCTTCTGCGTGAAATTTTGATTTCTTGTTTGTACAAAAAGTTTCTGTATTTGTCGTTCGTGAAATGGCGGCAGTCCTGTTCAAACAAGCCTGTTTGGAGGAAATTATTTTCCCTGCTCGACAAGCGTGAGCTGCGATGGTTGCTGCGATGACTGCAAAGTGAACGGTAGGAATAGAAAGTTGATTGATATTTATTTAGCAAATATCTTTTCAGGTACTCAAATTTTTTTAACGTTTGATTATTTGTTTTTTTTAATGAAATTTTAATTCCTAAATAATATTTAAAATACATAAGTAATAATAATTGTATTGTAATTATAAAAATAATTTAACTCATATATTTTTTAAACATTATTTCTAGACAACCAATTTATTTAATTTTAAATCAATGATATCAAGTAGTGTGTTTTACTCAACGTTACAAAAAATCATCAATTGTTGCTTTCAGCTTTCGGTACAAAATTATTCGATTACCGATGGTTAGTTTTTATTCACACCCTTAATCCTGCTGTAGACAGCAAACCTACCACAGTAATTCTCTACCCACTGCCTCTTGGTTAAACCACTGGATTATTCAAAACTTTTGCCGTTTGCCTTAGCAACACGTATCCGGCAAAAATAGTATCTCACAGCAATCACCATGAACACGTTTACCATCACCAACGCCTGCGGTTGCCATCGAGTGAAGGTTCATCTTTTCCCATTGAACACCAGGGTATGTGCGCTTGACCGTGTTGGAAAATTTGCTGTTGCCAAAATGGTAACCAAATGTAACGTCCACCTAGATTACAATGTTCTCCGTCCCATTCATCAGTGGTTACTACCATCGAACCATGGTGTGGCTGTGGGCTGCACGTTGGTTGATTTTGTCTAAAACTAGGCAACGAATCGATGTTCGAAAAGCTTCTAAAACAAAAACATACTTGTTTTTCAACTTTTGATGTACCACAAAAGGAGAACTATATTGTGATCCAGTGAGGATACAACGCACGGTTGCGGCATCATAAAAGAACACGTGTCCACGAGCGGATGTTTGGTGAAATTTGGATAATGTAGCGGAGTGTGTGCTCTCACCTCAGCTTGCAACAACCTTCAATATAATGGTTGCCAGCTGTTTTAATATAATTATGGGAAAAGCAGATGAGTACACGTATCTGCTGCTTTGTTCGTGCTACTTTGGGAGAGTTGTGATAATAATTCAATTAAGGCAAGCAAATAAGCACCGTACAACACGGTTTCTTTTCATTTGTGATATGATTGACCTAGTGTTTCATGTTATGATTTCGATTTTACACGAAAAGCCCAATTACTACGTGAGAGGCAATCAGAAATGCGCGGACTTCAATTTCAGATATGAAGTCTTGTTAAAGTGTTATTTTCAATGATCACCTAGCAACGGTTTCCAGGGCTTTGATAAAATCATCAGCCTGAAAATGTGCCTTTGGTTTTACAACATAAATCAGACTAATTACATCATAGATTTGTGCGAACTGATGTACTTTGCTCGATTGTGGTTAACGTTTGGCAACGGAAACCTCGCTCCCACTTATCCACACAAAACACTCTTCGCTGCATAAACAGTGGCGGTTTCTGAAGACCATGTTAATTGGAAGCAGGGTTTTGCTGCTTCATTAATTTCACGCTGATCCATCAGTCCGCTGTTGATTGGTGGGCTTAAACGATATGGTGAAATCGCGGTCAAACGTGTGTGGCGTGGGAATTGAATAAATGAAGCGTGTTGATGGAGCGTACGTTTATGCTAAATGAGTCGATGAGCGTAAGGTCGAACGGACGAACAAGTCAATTCTAGCAGGAATTTGTGCGTCGTCATGATACGTGCCATTGTGAAGTAATTATCAGTCGGTATACGTATGGTCCACCTATAGCTACGGTTTGTGAATATTATGTTCAACTACAAAGCACGGCGCGTGTGCCAGAAAACAAGCGAGTTGGGCGCGACGACTGACCGACTGGCCTGTTGCTCTTCTACACAACCCTACTTTAAAGCCACACACGAACTAACTACCACACCCGTTGCCCGTCAACGATAACCCGATGCTGCAAACGGTTGATCGTCAGTCGACTGGAAAATAGGCAATCATAAAAACACAACAAAACAAAAATACGTACCTTCGACTCAGAGTCTGCCAACAAGTGTTCCAGTTCCTGATTCGCTCAATGTGGCGTCATAAGAATGGAATTTTTTTTTCCGGTATTGGACGTAATGTTTCATCATAAAGTCAATTTCGTCCACAAGAAAGGAAGATCGGTTTGTCAGCAAGTTTAGTTGCGGGGAAAAAAAGTCAATCAGAGAAATGATCGTGTAATTGCATTCGTTTCCACACAAGGAAGTTTTTCAACTAGAGCTACAAGACAAACAAAAGGATGATTTGAAAATTTCCAAAGGTTTGGACAGTACTTGTCAGCGTTCGTTGGAACTGGCAGCAATGAACGGAAAACGACGAGAAAAACGTAACATATTGGTTCACAAAGCACGCAGACAGAGGGACACGCACACGAACATCACGCTGACAGCGAAAAAAAAAAAGATTTCCATCGGTAAAGATTTAAATCCGACAACAAACTACTAGGCACCCGCCGTATCTGCCCATTCCCATTCGCTACAAAGATGCTATATTTTTCCCAACCTTCTGAAAATTGTTGCTAGTCCCTTACCCTCGTTGCCACCATTAGCCAGACGTATGGGCACAGTTGCGTAGTGCCACAGAACGAACAACATCGGTATATTTTAGGGAAATGAATCAACATACCGGACAGAACGACATAAATCACCGTCTCACTCTTGCGGGCGCGTCTGAGCCAGCACCGGAGAAGGAGAAGGTTCGTGTAACTAAAAAGGGAATAATATCGGCACGGGGATGCTATCGAAACGCTCAGTAAACTTTCTTCCCTGAAAACGTGCCTCCGTGCCATATTCACCAAACCAAGGTCTGCATACGTTTAGCATTGCTTTATGTTGCTCTTTTTGCACTCTAAACTTCTTAGTTGTTGTACGTGTTTGTTTTTTTTTTATTTTCTTAGCACTGATAAGGTACATCCTGTCCGTTTTGCTGCTGACAACAAGCAGACAATCTCCGTTGCAAACACCCGTGAGTTACGCGTACGTTGCGCAATGAAAGTGACATGTAGCGAGGCATTCACACCGGAAGCTTTCAGTCGAAACCATACACCCATGGGGGGAAGAACACTATTTAACGCTTCAAATCTTGGCCATGGTCATGTTGAAATAAATTAGCTTTTTATATATTAATATTTTTCACATATCAACCGGGTTTTATGTTTCATTCTCTCTCCGTCTTACATGACTCTATTCTCCACTCAATTTTGCAACATAATACCTCTCTGTGGTAGTTCTGTATGTGACACGCATAAATGCCGATTTCCGGTTGCGAGTTCATACGGTGAATAATGTGGCCTTTGGATGTGCTAACTGAATGACAAAAAAAAAAGAAAGATGAAACCAATTTCCGATAAGAAATCGATTCCTGTTGTGTTGATCGAACACTGCCTGCTGATTTGTTCAATGAATCATGCGTCATTTCTGGTTCGATAGGGAACGTACGAGTTATAAGGCTTCAAACGGTTTGCCAATATCGGTATAAGCAGTATAATGTGCTTTAATATTTATTTAATATTTAATTATGCTTTTTTATTGAGAATGCGAGATTTTGTTTGTTATGGGTTTGGAATTAAATTGTAGACAGTATTAGAAGAAACACGAATCAAATATTTTGAACAAAAAAAAAAACCATTAGGGAATTCGAAAGCACACAGAACACGTAAATGACACATAGTAATATGGAACAGACAATGGAATCGACAAATGCAACATTCAGAATATTGGCAGAAATAGTCCATCAAGGACTTATTGGACGGGGAACCAGCATGGTGCTTGGAATATGTCTTACTAGTAAAATTGAAATGAGCAGTTGTTTTCATATTCATTAAATAAGGAATTTGTAAAGGTGAACACGAAGGGACAGAGAGAATACATAGCAAAAAGGGGTTTAGTATTTGCAATTGCTTTTGGTGGGGAAGCGATCGAGGGGAGGAAAAAAAATAAATAAAAATTCATTCATACCTTCACCTCGCGTATGGTCGAAGGAATGAGAAATTTAATTTTCCGTCTAACTTCCATGGCTCGGGACATGCAGAAAATGCACGAGATGCGAAGAATGAGAGCGAATCAAACGAAAGAGAAAGAAACCACCGGAATCAGGCGCGCCCGACGTCCGTCAGATCCTTTGAGATGAAGGTTGATGCTGAAGAAAGGGCGAAGATCCTCTCTTCGGCCCCTTTGAATACGTTGCTACTCCGTGCACGTTGCGTACGGCCGTGGATGGTGGTCTTGAACCTTATGTCTTATCTTCTAATGTCTATACAAAACGGCAAGCTTTTTTTCTTCTTCCTCCTAGCTAACATTAACATTCTCGATTGTATGTTCGCATTGCTGATTGTGTTTTGTTTTTCACCATTCGATAATGACGACTCGTTACCGATAGGTTAAAGCTCGAACGTACAATGCTAAATATATCATGCACCACATTACAACAGCAAGTTAGAAGAATGACATTTATTCGCCGGTCACTTCGATGCGCACGTTTCTGTTGCTTGTGTTTTGCTTAGATAGAGAGAGAGAGAGTTAAAGAGTTACGAGACGATGATAGCGCAATTGCCTAAACACAAGAAATTGGTAAATGTATAGCTCTTTTGAAGTAACGAAACTAGAACGAAAAAAGTAGAAAAGAGATAGAAATAGAACAGATAGAATTTGAAATGAAGAAGTATGGCTCGAGTATGGCGGTAGTAAAGTCGTACAGATACAGTTCAAGCCGGATGAATTAGATGCAATGATGAATGGATAAGAATTCACTGTTCGAGACATGGCGCATTTACATACCTATAAGATGTACCGAGAGAAAAAAGAGAAAAGAAAGAGAAAGAGAGATGCTATTAGAGATGAGAAACAAGATACTTGAACACGAAACATGGGACCGGGGCGGTTCGCTAACAACACACATACATCAGAACAAACGGAACAGTGTCGGAACAGAGCAACAAACAATGGACATGAATAGCAGCACACGGGTACGGAACAGGAAGTCCTATATGCACACGGGGCAAGCTGAGAAGCAAAAGTTGTCAAAACACGTAGCACTATGTACAGTTGCGTAATAACACGCAATAAAACGCCTCTCGTTTCAATCTTTTCCCGCGGGCCCTACCGAGCCGGTCGGGGCCGTTTCCATGCCCGGAAGATTGTTGGCGCGCACGGCAATAGTTGCAAAATGGTAGCTTTTTCTCTGGCGTCCGTCGTCTGTGCGAGGCTCGAAAGTTCCCGTCGAAAAAATATGAGAAGGAAACGTTCGTTTAAGGAATGTCGCGCTCGAGTTGTAACGGCGGCACGGCAAGGAACGTGAAGCAACAGCAACAGGGCAAACACAAACAAGCAGCAGGTAAGGGATGGAAAGTTGGAAAAGAAAACAGTTAACGACAAATTAATTCCGTTACGAGGAATGAATACATTCTCCCAAAAGTCCGCACGATTGTGAATTCATTGAAACGGACCGAAGCAACGGGTGCGAGCGACAAGCTCCCGCCGAGTGGGTTATAACAATTATATCAGAAAAAATGGCGTCGAGTATCGTGTGTAATGGGGTTTTGTTTGTAGTGTATGCCATCATAATGTTGTTGCCTCATAAGGGCGTAAGAGCAAGGGATGTCCGACAAAAGGTACTAATAAAATTGTTGTTCTATATATGCGCTTAATGGGATCCGAGAGGCACGAAATCACCCTTTCGACCTTGCCAATAGGAGAATTAGCAATTAAATAGCCGTTTCGGTCGCTGCTTTGCCGCCCTCTCACGGTGGCCGATGAAAAGAGAAACCGATTCGAGATTCATTAATCAGCGAAAGCTGAGGACGCGTTGAATAGATTGATTCGACTAATTAATGTGCCTTCGAGGAAGCCTTTACCTCTCTCTTGACCAATATCGGATACATAAGGTTATTAAAAATTTCCCTATACTTTATTTTCTTCATCATTTCAGCCATGTTGTTTATATAACACTACATTTTAACCCACTCAGAGCATAGAAACGATCCTGAGCGCTTGTTGTTTTCAAGAAATGTTCAAGGTTATCACAACTCCAAGCATTCTAGAGTCAACTCCAAACCGACGAACACAAAAGAAAAATCTTCCTTATGCTCTGTGTCGTTTGTTTTCGCGTGCGCTTTATTCTTCTTTATCCCAAGCCCTAGCTGTCACTAAATGCAAAGGCACACAACTATTCTTACATTTGCGCGAGAGTAACATCGCACCGAGACAACAAGCAATCTTCGTCGGGTATGTGAAATGCAAATGTGATGAAAATTTAATCTTCTTTACCAGATTGTGTAACCGTAAGTGTGTCGTTGTGTGTATGTGTGTGCGCGAAAAAGTGGCCATATGTCCTGTGGATATGCCCCCAATTGTCCTTGGGTTAGCGTCTCGACGCTCGATTCGGCGGAATGTGGCAAACAACGCAATAAACTTTACGTTGCTTCAGGGGCTTTTCAAATGGTATGAGACGGCTAGTGCGAGATGTTTTTCTCACAAACCCCGGTTTTTCTCACAAAGTTGTCGAGAGCGGCCCCAGCTGGGGACGAGTTTAACGAACCTCGATTGAAGATGCGGCTTAGTTGGACGAATAGTTCATTCTAGTCGCGTGGTCTACCGAGTTTGTTTATGGTATTTCTATTTCTACGCTCTTGCATAAATGATGACCGTACAGAAAGTGATACAAAAATAGAAAAGTTCTCGAGCCTATCTAAATATGCGTGGTTTGTGGTTAATAATTCATCGAATGGAAAGCACCCATAGATGACCAGCTGAGTCATGGGCGACGGGCCAATAAATCATGTCAGAATGAAGAAATTGATAAAAACTCACCGATTTATACTTTCAGAAGCCACCGGGTCAATCGGTTATTTCTAAGAAACATATTATTCGTACTCGGTCTAAAAATCATCCTATTTTTTTACAGCGTTTGATAATCATTTCTCGGTATCTTTTGAAGCAGCAGAAGTTTTACGTTACAGCATAATGTAATTCAAAAGGGTAACAAAATTTGTTCAAACACTTCCAAACGAGGAGTTTGTATCGCTTGCGAGCATACTTGAAACACACAAGGTTTGTGACTAACTTTGCTCTACATTCTACTCCGAAGGGGTTCACAATATCTTCTACATCAGTACCAACAGTGGTGACTTTATTGCAGCGGCCATTTGGAGTACCCAGTGTCCTGCAGAAACATCCAAGGGAACATAATAAAACCAACAGGCGATCACCCGGTTGTCCTTATCACGACTACAACTTAGAAGTGAAGCACAAACTTCAGACAAGACACGTTCTGGTCGTCCCAATGCTATTGTGCTAGGGGTGCCACCGAACGAACCGTGTGAAGCTTTGGGTTTGTTTTCATCTCATCATGGCGCTCCGGGATGAAGATAAAGAAAGCCCCCGTTAAGAAAGCCCACAGCGACATGAAAGTTGCCCCTACAAAAAACTTCCACCGTGTCTTCGTCGACATGGAAATTAATTAAAGCGGTTGGTATGTTGTTGAGAAATGTTCTTAGTGGCTTTCAACACCATACTTTTTTCTGCCAGCGCAGCTGAAAAGCACCATCGTGGTAGTGGTGTGATGCGAAGAAGATTCTGAAAAGGAGTGGAATGGAACAGCTGAAAGAAAGAAACTACTGCGGTCGTTACGGATGCTCTACAAGCACTGGTTTTATGATAACGACATTAGCACCGCTGTTTGCTACATTAATTACCTCCCCCCGGTGCGGGTGGGTCTTTCCGCGCCAGCGTCTCGAATTTGTAGAATCATTGTTAATATTTCCCTTGCCACTGGTTCATTAAACACCGATTGGTGTGATAAGATTTGCACGTTTCATTGAACACTCGCTTCGAACGTTTTCTCCCTGGCCGTTGCATATTTTCGCACAATCGACCAATAATTGGTGGCGGTTGGAATCATTGCGTTATTAAATTTTCATTCGCTTTTGTAAACCTTTAAAAATTGGATTGAGAAAGGAAATATTATTCACAAAAGAAGAAAAAATGCCCATTTTTGCAAAACCAGACAGCATAACACATGTAGGTAAAAAAAGGATTTGGTTATTGAGTTGTGTTTCAGCAATTGATATTTTTATAGTACTTTTATACTTTACATATAATAACTCAATCAGGCAGCTGCTAGATTGCTATAATCATTTAATAGTTAATAAACACACCATTTAGAAATCAGTGCCAAAATTTTGTAAAACGCACTGATGATCGCCTCCCACATTAGCCAAAAATGTAAATCACGGTATAGCTTCTCTTTTATGCTTTCACTTTCTTTTATTTGGCCTTGGCAACAAACAGCCGCCGTTGGAAGTGCTCCTAAATGGGATGGAACGGAAGTTTATGTTGTTTTATGCAAATTCGTTTGCCAGCAGATGATCTGGTTCTCCGGCTCAAAAGGTTTTCGTAAGCGAACGATCTCACTTTCACCGACCGACCGACCTAACCGACCGACCTAATGGTTTTATATACCATTGACGGTCGTTATCTTGAGTGTGGTTTCCGGTCGAAAGTTGCAAAAAAAAAACAAGCCAAACGGTTGTTCCTCAAAATACACAGCATTTGATACACCTTCTTCGGGGACAAGTGCAGTAGGGGCAAGCCGCACACTGGTTATTTTTTGTAAGCGCTAGCGTAACCGATGTTCTTTAAGCTTGATTTGCACTTTGGTGCGTTTTTTATGAGAAAAAAAAACAAACGACTAAATAAAAGCTTTTTCCTATCGATAAAGCAAAAAAAAATGCATCTCGTAGGGTCGGAAGCGAAATATAGATGACTGTAACAAAAACTTGTTAGTCTATTCTAGTCTATTATGCAAGTAACCGTCAAACTTAATAAAGAATGTGAGTTTATGGAAAAAAGCAATATTTATTAGAGAAGCTCAAAAATTTCGTCGGAAATGAAACATCTAAAATAAACAAAATCTTTTTTGTATGTTGAAAAAATGTTAAAATTCGTGCAACAATATTATGTCGTAGGAAACAATACGTAGATTTTTGAAAATGAAACCGAAGCTAAGGTGATTAATCTTGCACGAAATTCTCAAAGAACAGCAAAGTACGCTTTAGTAAACAATGAATGGAATAAATAAAATTTCCACACCACAGTTCTCGGTAATGGATGCAGGCAGTAAAAACTTTTTCTCTCGCGGAGATTATTGTGAGTTGGTCGGGTGCGATAACTTTATCGTGAAGAAAATGACTGCGAAGCATGCCATATATCCACTTGCTTGCAAGGAACACACCCAAGTAGAAGGCCCGAACATGATGAAATATCTGTTAAAGACTAGCACGCGAAACTTATTACGATTGCATGTGTTTCAGCGCAATTAACAGGATAAATGCTAAAGGTAGAACAGAGATGCCCTCGGGAGCGATTCGTTGTGTCTAACTTTAGCTATTACGTACAGCTTATAATCCACCGCCTGATTCGCTGAGCTTAGAAAACCGAATGTTACTATGACGGTGTTGCTTAGTGACGTGCGAACGAGCGCGATTAAAGACATTCGGTTCGTGTGTGAAAAAATAAAACTGTGTTGCTTTCCTGGAAAGGCTTTAGTGTGGATTTAGGATTCTCGAAGAGATCTCTCAGAATGTATGACGCATTCTCGTACATGAATAGACGTTACTTGCAAATGCTCACCGAAAAAGCCAGTACATTTTATTTATTTGTTCACTGCCGTAATTGACGTTACCAGATCCTCAGAATATGTTGGAATTGACATAGAAGAAAAAAGTTAATATATCATCGGAAGGAATATTTCATGACGAGAATGTTTGGCAAAAATACAACATGTCCGACGGCGATACGATGCTTTGTGCGACCTATTAGCGAATCGAATGACCGAAACCAACGATAGGTCATCGTCGTCTAGGCAGGCGATAAATTCCCCTACGGTAGCCAAATTGGACAAGTCTTGAGGGATAGGGCAAACAAAACAGTTTGCTGTTTATCTTCGAGGGCACCTTTGTCAAGGCTGCACGAGACACCGCTCGCGAAGGACATTACTAAGGTGGAAATTTTCTCATGCTTCAGACGGCATCTAGCCCCATTCTGTGACAGACCGCGCCCGGACGATAAAACACTTGCCTAGCCATTTCACGGGCAGCGCAGCGTTCATCCAGTGAGGAAAACAAACGGCTCAGGTGATGTCTTTCCGTGGCTGTTTCGTCGTCCTTCCCCTGATCCATCGCGCTGGAAATAAGCTACGTCCGACCCAGGGAACCAGTCGCCGTGTCGGGAAAGTCCGGAAAGAGTACCGGAAAGGACTGGCAAATCTAATTTGGCGTGAAGATAGCTGGGCGTCTCCATGCTCCGGGAAAGAAGCTGACGGAGAAGCTGGAAAGCGAATACGCTAAGTATACACACAACTCATCGTGGCGTAGCAAGGCTTCCACCACCGAGCGCTTGATGTATGCATGCATACATACAGGCGCAACGGGGGGCGTAGTTCCCTCCGGCGTCCAACGTAAACGGAAAGAAGCAGGGGTGGGAAAGCAGTTTATGTTCACGGTTACTTCCTCGGTTTTGGTAGTTATTTTTAGTCGACTGAACATGCTTTAGCACTTGCCGTTCTCCCGGGCGCTGCCTCTTCCGCGGCCGGTGGAAAAGCGCACGGCAATAGAGGAGGACATTTATTGGGCTTAAAGTGAATTTCTATGCCACCCGTTTTATTGACTGCGGTGGTAAAGCCGACAAACGATGCGGCACGTAAGTGCGAAAAGTGTGTGCCGTGCGAGGATCTTGTTACATGCTTCAGTGACTGACGAGTACTGACGATTCTTTTTTTTTTTATTGCAGGTTAATTTTGATCGCTGATGTACCGCGCACCGGTTAGGAGGTGTGTTTTCCGGGTGTAGGGGGTGTAGTGTAAAATGCGCTCCTACAGCTGGCTCAGCGCGTTGAATCCATCTCCATGATCGAGCCACTTTTTTTAAACGAGCGCTTTTGTTTTGATGGACTTTTGTACCTGTGATGCGCCATTAAGTTATGCGCCTTTCACTTAATACACGTACACGCCATTTAGAAGGACGCTCTCATCTCAATGTACGTGAACGATAAAGTGAGACAGCAGGGAGCATTTTGTCACAAGCACGTCACTCTCATCGGTCGACTCATTGAGCTGGAAAAGAATGACAAATAAATCGTTCCTGTGTCTGCTGCCACTACAGCTACATCGAAAGGGCGTTGTGTCCGTTTTTTCTACTACATAGGTGGAGTCAATCGATACCAGCCGTTCGATGATCATTACATTCTTTCAATCCTCCATGAAACGAGTTCACTACACGAGTGGCAAAGGGAAAGGAACATGAATCCTACGTCCTAACTGTTTCCTGTTCCAATTTTTCTCTCTAGTTCGAATCTTGGTATAAGGCCCGAAGGTCGAAAATTCGTGTGTGAGAGGACGGAAATGACTACCGGACGTCGATTTCGTATTCGTTTGGTCCCTTCTGAATCGGTCATTCAATCTCGACCTGTTCGTCAAGCGTGTATGAGTATGCGTGTCTGTTTCCATTATTGAAGATTGTAAGGAACTGCTTGCGAGGTTTTCATCGATACTTCAGAAAGAGGAAGCGTTTTTATTATGGAAAGAAACTAATTAAAGTTTTCAGATACATGTTGTCAATAAATACATCATGGTGATGTTTTTGACTATATAGTTTTACTTTTCATTAATACAACATTTCTAAATTACTTTACATTGTGTTTCGTTATGTTTCATGAAACTTATGGAATGTTCTTAATATTTACCAAAGTTAAAAAATGAACTACCAATTTTTGTATTATTTGGTAGTGACAATAATATTAATATATTATTAATTTTTACACTTAAACTAGAACTAAGCTGTCGAATATCGTTAAAAAGAACTAAACTATCGAATTTCTAGTAATTCAGCGTAAGTGTACCAGCTTACGCTAAATTACTAGAAACTCGACAGTTTTTTCAATTTTTTATTGTGAAATATTTTAGCTTAAAATTTTTCTTCTGAAATTATTATTAATTTTGTATTATAAGTTACGACGAATATTACGACGAATGAAAACTGTAAAAAAGGTAAAATAAAACCAATGTCGCGACAAAATGTAACCTGAGTGCATACTTGAGGAACGATGGCAGATTTGTGAACCGATTCTTTATTTGCACAGTGCCTGTGCCGATGTAAAAGCATGCAAATTCAATGTATTATTACAATCTCATTTAAACCGTCCAAACAAATCTCTTCAACCGTAGCGAAAGATGCGACTGTCTGTGCGTCGCACATTGTGTTTTATATTCTTCAATGGAAGGGAATGCGTACACACATCTCAAACTCAAGTGCAGCCATCGCAGAAAGTTCCTAAGATAAGAGTTTGTTTTCTAGAAGGGATTCAAAGCAACTGCTTTGGAATATGGATTCTTTGTCCCCCTGTAGTGTTGCAATAGGATTGTTTTACCGTGGTACATCAAATAAAAGAACTATGGCTGCTATTTGCAACGCATAGATCAGGATCAGGAAATGTCAAGAAATGTCTTCATGGTGAATGTGTGCCTCGAGCTGTTCTTTTATTTTGTAATACATTCATGTTACATACATTGAATATAAACCACTTTTGAAACAAAAAATCGGACTGACAAGTTTCCTCAATAGTAGGTGTAGTCCATCCTTGGGTTTTAGAATGAACTCTGACACGTAGATTTTCGAATAACAAAATCCAAGCATTTCAACCTTTGTATAGTTTATTACTCATGACACGCCTGCTTTAGGGAGAATAACGAATAAACATACCGGGAACACATACAGTACGCACATATAAATACACACGCTAAGGAGTCCGTGGAGCAAAAAATGCTACTCGTCGTTAGAGTGTTTTTTGCGGATTTGTGGGCAATCAACAACTATGAAAGTGCAGAACTGCGATCAGGAAGGCAGAAACTGGGTGAAGTTCGTCAGTGACTTGTGCTACCATCGGAGTACACTACTGTGGTGAGAGTTTTAAAAACTATTACAAACGAAGCACATAACAACCAAACAGAAATGTTGAAGAATAGCCTTTGTTTTGTTTGATGAAACTAAAAAAAAGCAAATTACTTTACACTGATAACAAAGTATACATGTAACAAATTCTCCGTAACCATGAAATGAGTATAAAGTATTGTAAAACAGATGAGAAAACATAAATATAACAAAAATAAAAGTATGCAAGAAAATAAAGAGTGCTGTTTATTTCAAGTGCATGTACGGTAACTTTTCGTTGTTTGTTGGGAATAATCAAACATATCTCTTTCTTGTCCACTTCTTGCCGCCCGCACACTTACTGAAAACAGTGCCGACGAGGTTGGAGCCGAGCTGGAAGAGGCTGCCGTACTTCCGTAGTTGAACTGTGTCTGATAGCTACTGCTGGAGAGGATTTTCTTGTGTGCTGATGCATGAGCTCGATAGGCACTGACACTTAGTTTCATTGTGTATGGTTTCGAGTTGGGAGGTTGGCCCAGGACGACCCGGACTGGCCGCCGGAACTAGGATCACATTCACTCAAGCACACACACACACGCGCGCGCGCGCCACCAATACGCTCCTCACTTTCTCACAGCTCGCACTCGAGCGTTTGGCGCCCTTTTGCGAAGCTCCCGTTTTATTCGAATGCACTCTCGAAAACGCACGTCTGGCGGCCCTTCACCCGGTCGGTGAAGCGAAAGAATGTAAAATGAGCACTTTTTGAGCGGCGGCAAGCATCACACCAGCACACTTGTTTCATCAGTTTTTGTGAAATATGAAGCACAGCAAGAGAGAAAGAGAGAGAGAGAGAGAGAGATAACGAGAAAGAAAGAGAGAAAGAAAGAAAGGAGAATAGAAACACACGGATTCAACCAGCGCATTAAGCGGCAAAGAATGGCTTCTATCCTTGGAGCACACGGGCATATACACTGGCACAGATAATTTTGCCCCTGCTCCCCTATATCTCGTTTAACTGTGCCACTGTTCACTGTTCTTTTTTTTTCCACGGTAGCACAAATCCCAAGGTTGACGACAGTTGACACTTTCGACTCGCGTTCACCGATCACCTGGCACCCGCAAAACACCCGGACACTCTCACGTCACCATCATTCGGCACTGGCACTGGCAGCAGGACGACCGATCTCGGCAAACAATGGGACGCCATCTTCGCCGCACGCTTGAGGACGCTCCAGGCCATGAAGCCGCCATCATCACACTGACGAACGGGGACGGTGTTCGTGGATCGTTTGTCGCCATTTCTTTTTTTTGATTTTTTCTTCTCACGCTCACTTATTACTACCGGGCAGCGCGTCCATGCCTAACGCGCCTGGCAGGTGGGGCTGCCTTTCAACAAACACCGTTCCTGTGAAGAAAAAGAAGATGATTTAGTCCAGAAGCCCGCTTACAGAGCCATCGGTGCTCGAGAGCAGCCAGCTGGTTGGCTCGCATGAGCTTCATTTTTGGAGGGATGGTGAACAAATAGGGCCTACACCCCGTGCCCGTTTCGCTTTCGTGAATTTGCTAGCTATGATTAATGGAATTATTAATACCTCGGCGCAGATACGGAACAGTGGGAGTGAACTGCGAATCCATGAATGCATCCCAGGGAGGGGCGAAGAACAGACACACAGTACAAACAAACGATTCTCAGCGTGAAAAACAAAACATTTACGATGATAGATGGTGTTTTTTTTTATTTAATTTCGGCTGCTAAGCTTTCACCGATAGGACGTTATCTTTCGCTTCCTCTGGATGTATCGGTGTGTGCGCGTAATGGATTAATTTGCATGATTTTATTTTATCGTAACGAAGTGAAATTACGTGTAATCGAATGTGCACCTTTCAGCGTAATAGATTCCGTAAGTCGATAAATGACAAACTGTGGGAAAATATAGCTATAAGCGCACATGGAAAGCGGAAAAATAGACTATATGGCCAGAAACAAAAACAAAAAGAAACGAAAGTCCGAGGCACATTTTCCGGCCGTGTGTAGGTTTTCCTTTCGCCCTTCGAAAGGGGAATTAACGATAGGATTATGACTTTATCCGTTTTCGTCGAAACATTGGCTTCCCGTTTAAAGAGGGCTCATTTCCTTCGCCGAATCGTTTGGGGTTTATTTTTCGGGTGCTTCCAATAATGGGCACGGTAAGCGCGAGGCATAAATCAAACATAAATAATCACACAATCCGCTCCCACTGGATGGATGGAGCGGGAGTTTGCTCCGAATTACCAGCGGGAAAACTCGTACACGTACCGTCCACAGAGGTGGCACGTTAATCGAACGTTTGCGTGAGTTTTCTTTATCGTGCGTTTGGGCCGTTAGTCCATAGTGAATGCCAAAGGTGAAGTTGTGTTTTTTTTTATACCCTCGAAGGACTTTAGTGAACGATCCAGCACCGTTTGACAACCTGCACCGGCCGGTTTCCGTTTCTCCCTACACATGAAAAGGTCACCAAGCGTGAAAAAGAACATCTGATACCGAAATGGAGCCACCTTACGCGCGAGTTGGCGGCATTGAATTCAAATTGGTTCGCGCCTTCGGCGAAGCTTCCTCGTGCGCTTCCTCCCTCGTGGACACTGCAGCGCCTTTTATTGGAGTCATTATTGCCATTATTCGGGGCAGATGCGAAACTTTCACAAGATTGATGGTGTGTGAGCGGTTTTGACAGGACCGAATTCGCCGCTCAACCGGGAGGATTATAGTTTCCGCTGTGTTCTTCGATTCGTCCGGTTCTCCAGAAATCATGTTCTCCACAAAAGGATCCCCGGTCGCAATATATCCGATCGTTAAACATCATTGGCACGAGCGTGTTTTCCATAAAGCGAATGATGCTGCACGGAGTGTGAGCAACAAAGATCTCTCGGGTATTCCCCACAGAAACTGTTTTCTCGTTTTCTCGGTTCCAAAAGCTCTTTGGCGTTTTTTTTTTATTCCTGATCTAAAGAACATTGACACCAAAGTGTTTTACCATCACCCTGCCCCATCGCGTATCGCCAACGTCATAATGTCTTTGTTATTCAATGAAAGATCCAATAAAAAATGAACCGATGATGTTATTCAAATGTGTCACCAAAAACAAGCCTATTATGAATGTTTTTTTTTTGTGGTTGTTGTTTTGTGTAAGGTCGCTCGCCTTCCTTCGCGTTATTCAATAATGCGCTTTTGGGACCCCTTGTGTTGATGGTTTTATGGGATAAAGCTTTGCCACTCATCATCATCATAATGTTCTTTTATGAATGCGAACCGAAAACCACCACCCAAGAGGTGATGGAAAACTCCTTAATGATTGCCGGATAGATGCTATTGGTGGGGCTTAAGGGAAATGATAAATGAATACGTGGGATGTTAATTTGTGTAGTCGCTGGGAGTAAAAAAAGCGCAAGATTGAAAGGTTTTCAAACGATTTGTGCATTATTGATGTTTGTTTGATACGAGAAGATTTTTGATGCCCGAACTTACACTAAAAAATTATTACGACACACAGTATGTTAATAGAGAATTGGTTGAAGTTAGAAGCCTAAGGGATTTATTCAATGATGCTGTCAAATTTGTCTTGCTGTCTAACATTTCTCGTTAAAAGATAAGAAAAACGAAACCTTATTTATTTCAAGTCTTTTTGAAATATGATGTGTATGAGCATGACTAATTGGCTGTGCGCTGAAAATGAAAGATGATCCTTAACAACAAATGATATGACAGCACATGATTTCAAATAAATATACCGCTTAGACTGTCATCTTTTTCGCCCAAAAAAGGTAATGAATACTTTACGAAAATAAATGGTAATTTATTCTTAGAACAGCGATACAGCGTGGTATAATTTTTTTATCCAATCTGTATCACGATATACGTGTTGTTTTCCATAGAAACCAAGTTGATGATCGCCCAGTTCCAGGAGCAAGTTAATGATGCCGTTATTCTTCTGCATACTCTATGCTCCATCATACATGATTATATCAAACAAATTTTGACATTAACTTTATTATCTTTTTTTTTTCTTTGCTTCACCCTAGCATTCCCGAAGTTTCGCTGCGGTTCGCGCCCATTCAATGGAATGTTTCCTTTCAATTCTACCGTTTCCTGCTTCAAGCGTTCAATACACTCAATAGGGCGCGTTCGGAAACATGGTCTTTTGTGCTTCGGTTACGTAACGCTTTCGCCTTCCCGAAGGACTACCCCACTCCCTAGTTGACCAGGTTGAAGCAGCGCGTTATCCCCGCCTACAGCGCTTGAATTTTCGATGAACTGTCCAACTATGCGAAACTGTCACCGTCCGTTTTGGCTCGAACGAGTTGCTCACATTTTCCGCCTTGTTTACCGAATCCGTGCGACCGTCAACTTACGCGGTGACTCAACGGATCGCTATTCCACCCACAAATAACAAACAAGCGCCAACATATCCCAGTCGATGTCGATTTTGGTGGGATGCGTTATCGATGTGCGTCGCCGGATGTCTGTAAGGGATTGTTTTTTATTGTATTTATCACTACCACTTTCCGCTGCTGCTGGCGCCTCCCGCTAGCCGCGATTGAGTTATGTCTCACATTTCGCCAATCTTCCACCCCTTCCGGGCGGAGTAGAGGCAGAGTAGATCTGATGCCAACGCCCTCGAAATTTTCATCATACGTACGCTGTCCTGCTCCTGCCCGCTGTTCCTGGGGACGCTGACACTGGACTCTGGGAGAGTATTCCATTTATTGTCGGTTTCGATTCACTGCCCGGTCAACAACTTCAACGAAGGACTTTCAAATTGAAATCCGAAATGAACCCGTTGTCAATGCACGTCGGGGAATGGAAAAGGGCGGCAGGGCTTCTTCGATTGTTATGCATCTCGTATCAAGTTGGTAAAGTTGTTTGAACTATTGAACAGAAGGAATTTTGATATTGCCGTTGTCATAAGCACCGCACGTTGCAAATCACATAGCCGACTAGATACATGGCTATACAATGCCTGTTCAGAGCCATTTCATATTGTACGAAGCGAAAATCGTTTAAATGCTATGCTCAATTTATGCTTTTCTTCGCGCAACATTTATCTCTACTTTCACAATCGCCTTTTTTTGAAAGTATTGAAACTCGAGAAAAATCAATGATTTTCATTTTGATCCGAAAATTTCACGCAACCAAATTCTCTGTCTCTGCGATCCCGCCTCGCCCCGTTACGAAAGCAGCCGTCAAACGGCACAGGCACTGATTCCTATCGAGCAGTCATGCGTGTCGAATAAAAATACAATATTACAGCAGAACCCATCCGTTGGTAATCGCTTCTGACCGGTTCCGCCACCCGAATGTAGCTTCTTGTCACGGACACATATTACATGGTTGCTTCCAGTTGTTATTGCCCGTTCCCGAGCAAAAGGGCAAAAGAGTGTGATCATTTTTACGATTACTCAAACAGTTGTAGCTTAAATATCGATAGGGTTTGACCCTTACGTCGGAGCAGGAAAACTTATTTAACTGACCAACTACGCGCTACAACGAATCCTTTGATTCCATACTTGAATGACGTTCGTTGGAACTAATCAAACCAATCACTTTTCCTTTTTTTAACGATTTTTGCCCATCAAAACCATGACCGCATGCCGTGAACAGAAGTGGTGCGTCAAGTGGTTGACGATATCGAACAAATAAACATTATTTCCTTCCTTTCGTTCCTACCTTCGCTGGAACCTCCGAAACGGAAGAAAATATTAAACAGCGCACAGCTTGAGTCACGAAAATATAACTTTCAGTCGAAGAAAAAAAAATTGCACAATTAAAATTTGAAACAGGAACTAAAAGCTTTCTTAATTTTGGTTAATTATATAAATGGTAGTAATATGAGTTTGTTAGTTAGACACTTTATTTCCGTTAATTAACAATATTTTCATATTACTGATGTGCTATTGTTGTCTTGTTCAAACCGAGATATCTTTTTTATAAATATGATTCCAGTCAGAGGTCGTGTGATCAATTCCCGGGTACTCGTTTCGTGAGAAAGTAAGCGAAGCAAAAATTTGACCACTAATTGGGAAAGCCTGCGCAATGTTTAATTAAGAAACTTTTTCCCGTTCTCGCTCGCAGCTGTCCAAATGTCCAAAAGATCGAGTTCAAATCTGTTAGGTTTCTCGGACGTATCTTAAGGGCGACCAGGAATGAATTGTATTGCTGGTGGAAAAAGTTACCGAAAGTCTGGTCGCTATGTTTACTGAATTGAGTCCGCGACGTGTCTTTGCGAAAATGTGCACATTCTTGCATGACGCACTTCAGATTAATTGAATGATGTAGAACATTTTCTAAACGGACCGAGGTGTCAACAAGTATCGTGTCGATGTTCTAATCATGATTGAAGAATAAAGGAAACATGACAACCTTTTGTATTGATAATCTTTGTTTTATTTTTATGATAATTTCGTTTCTGCGAAGTTCATCATTTGCATATACGTTTTATTTGCAAATAGTGTTATATTTGCAACGTTAAAAAGATGCATTTTATCATGTTAAATAAATAGAAATGTACTGAAATGGGTTTTAATGCGTTGATACATTTTATAAAGCATTGTAAAGCACATAACATAACAATGTAAAAGTAACATGAATGTACAATATAAAAATAGAATTACATTGACCAGAGGATGAATAATTAATGAGAAGCCGTTTTTAGTTTTCGATATAAACATATGTAACGATGCACTGATAAAACTAATGGGAACGAAAGCATTCTTTTTTTTTCTTTATTGTAACTTTCTCCCCATAGCCTGATTGACGGCGAACAGTAAATGCAAATTGCAGTGATCAGTTCTCGCTACATGCCAGTCGCAACGTGCCAGTTATTCGTACGTTCGTACAAGTAAATTTAATAAAGTGCATACGTTTCGCTAATGATGCTTACTTTGGCACTGATTAATGGGACACAGTTTTGTTATGTTAACGTGGTTTAAGTGCTACATGTAATCGCATAATTTGTGATACAGTTAACCTTAATGAATTTGATCGTATTAAGATATTTCTTAAATAGCTGAAAATTACCGTGCTGTTGATTATTGAAAAAATCGAATTGGTGAAATCGATATCGTTGCCGGCGCAACTTTCACCGGACGGAAATGAATTCTTCGCAACGTGGTACGGTTGTGCATCGTTAAAAAGGCATTCGTGATCGATTCCCGGGAAGAGCATTGTCCGGCATCATTTGCCAGTCGATTGCCAGCTATGCTACAATGTGGTCGTGCCGTTTGTTTCACCTTGGCTTCTGCACTGCAGTGCTCTGTGCGGTGGTGCAAAGATGCTCCGCTAGTGCACGTTTGAGCGATGAATTCGAGTGGGGATACCGTGACTACAACGTGGATCGCGTGTGTCTATCGCAATCGGTTATCGTCGAGCCCACATGGGAGGCTTTCTTTGACTTCTTTCGACCCGTCACACGTGTGGTGTCCTTTATTCCTTCACGGGCAAGTATACGTAACCGAGTGGAAAGCGTTATAGTTTATGTCGCATTTACGTTACTATATGACTTTTATTGCCATTTGATTTTTCTCCTCAACAGCCGGATCAGACGGTACGTTACATACGAGTTTGGACTGACGCACCGTGGCATCGATTTAGAGCCGAACTGGTCCATGGTGGTGTGGGCACCAAAGCCCCTGTAGCTACGATTATTCACTTAAGCCGTCATTGGCTGTTGTTTGCTAATATCGTTGTATATTGTTCAACTATTGTGGCATAGTTGTTATGACGATGAATGACCGATTAATGTTATGACCGAATTGAATCTTTAGTTCAAAACCTAAACAATAAAGAATAGTTTTTAATTAAACTTTAATAAAAACATCAAACATTTGTAAAATCTATGTTTACTGTTTTATTACTTCACAAAATAAACTTCAAAAACAGCAATGGAATTATGAAACATTGTTTCGCTGAAAGTTTATCAAAATTCAAAAATACATTCCGAATCACCTATTAATTTGTTCAATTTAAATGTTTGCTTTGGTAAATGTTCGTCTTGTCCTAAAATATCAGATGGAAAGAATAACGTAAGGTATAAGGATGAGTATTGTTTTTATTATCTCTGTTTAAAACATCTCCTTCCATTTTGTATCCCATTCATTGGTGAAATTCAATCTAGGAGCAATCAATAATACAATGAAGACGAACATACATTCCCGGAACACTTGGTCGCACTTTTTCGTTGCGATCTCGAGGGTGAAATTACCTTGCCCGGTTTCAATTACGGAATATTTAGAGTGGCTCTTCAGTTTTCTAATGAATTTTACATCACAGAAGCTTTGCAAAAGTTTCACCATTGGCAACAGTATTATTAGATCAATTAATTTTTTTTGCTTGCACATATTTTTTATGTTGTATATTGAATAGCATTATTTTTTACTTATAACAATCATAATTTTCATCTATTGTTACAAATGTAACTTTAAATTTGTAAATCATACTTAACTTTCTGTTTGTGAAAATACAACTATTTATTATTTATTCATACGAAACCGTTTAAAATATCTTTGCCTTAAAAAACTCCGTAACATCTTTGACGAGTTAGTTTCGAAATTCCGAACCTATTAAAATATAAAAATGTCAATACTTCCCGGTACAACCGAACCGAGGAAAAAGAGACCATATAAGTGATTTCAAACAATGTGGCTCAAAAATGTGGCCTACGGTCGGAAGTGGAATTTCAATAAAGAAAAGATTCTGCAAAAACATAGCAAAAAGTTGATTAGAATTTCCCGACCGGACAGCGCAGAGGTTGGACAGTTGGTAGCATCCGTAGGTGACATTTGAACTCGTAGGATCGGTGTGACATTTATTAAATCTCGTCCTTCGTAAGCTGTGACATAAGCGGCAAGGGGTTTTTATTGGATCATTTTTTGAAATGGACGGAACAAACTGGAATACCTTGAAATTCTTCCTCTTTATATTCTGCAAAATAGCTGCCTAATGTCGAAAAGAAAATCGTTTTTTTTTATGTTACGCATAACGTTAACGCATTACGTTCGAGATGTAGCTAGAGGTTTCGTCACATATTTAGCTATTATATAGTTTAAATTTGTGTTTACAACCATTGTCAATCTAATATGAATCACCTGAAACCATGACGTGTTACTCAAACGAAGATAGAATTTTTATCGGTCGGCTGAAGCATCAAACCCTGATACGCCAAAATTAGATTTACTGAACCCCACTATCGCCAAGTTCCTGTCAAATTTAGGTCACTTCAATTTTATTCCGTACCGTACGCATTGACTGTTTCCGACAGTAAATATGTAGAGAAAGACTTGCAAAACAAATTTACCAAAATCGAAAGGGCTGAGGACTGATGTGACAAATGTTGTGTCCATTTAAATTCATGATCCCAAAAGTTTTCCGAACCAAAGCCAACGAGCCGGGGAGCTGAACATGGTCGGTGTGCGGCTCGGGTTTGATTTCGATTCCGGTGGTCTAATACAATTATCTTTCTTTAGCTAGATTGTGTCTTTTACACTAACAATGTAACGCTCTCCCTGTATCGCTTCTTCCTGACTGGGTTAACGAAATTCCTTTCCGTAGATTTCACACACAGTGGTAACCTATTTGAACCGTTCAGCGGACGAAGGGACGATCTGCTGCATTCAAATGTATTTTGTACATCAAAATATGTTTTGGGGGCTTTCAGTTCGGTTGTTTTTGTTGAAACAGTGTAACTTCATTACATCCTTCTCCAGGAAGTAGACTGGTTTACTTAAAGCATCTGGCGATAGAAGAGGGCTCAGCCCTTTTGTTTGGCGCTTCCGGCAGCAGCATTGTGTACCCAAACTTTTCATACACATTTTCCTATCGCCCGAAAACCAGCGATTCCGTTGTGAAGCAGAAATTTTAAAGCCCTGTTGCTAGGCCGCAACAACGCTCTGAACCATATCCGCACAACAATCTGGTTGTATCGTTCTGCTAGTTTGGTACATTTGTAAATATCCCGGGATTTGTCGGGGATTTACCGGGTTTGCCTAGGTTAATCGATTCGGGGTGGAGGAAGATAAATGGGGTGATTTTACCATGCCGTTGGGCATATTTTGTGGTGTGTGACAACTGCTGTTTCACTCCCAGCCAGCTGTCCAGTCAGTTTTCAGGCCTGCAAATGTCATCGAAGAAGGTCGACACGATTGACTGTGTAATGAAAAGCGACATAAAAAACATGAAAAAGTTAGCAGAAATCTGAAGAACCTTAGCAAAGGCAAACGGCCATCAAATCTGACACGGCTGGTGCAGTCGTTCGTGGTTTGATCGAAACGAACAGAGGGATCATTATCGAGCAATTACGCGGGTAGACTAACGTAAGAACCTTTCGTCGTTCGGATCAAACGCCCACAGTGACTTGGAAGGAGTGTGATTTATCTTTCTTCTGCAGGAGAGAAAGCAAATTTGTCACATCAGAAAACACTGACAACGCTCGTGAGCTGCGAGGCAAAGAACAGGGAGACAGAGACATAAAATAGATAGCTAAAAGGACAGTGTACAAATATCTTCGTTATGCATGCTATCAATTCACCCAGTGCCCTTCTAGCCTCGGTCTTAATAAAGCTTCCTCCGTACTTGGTGCTGTTCGTTTTGGAAACTGCGCGACGCAACGCAATCAAAAACGAAGACGCAAAAATAAAAATTACTTCGCTTTTACGTGTTTGATTTCTTCCCTTTTTCATTGCTCAACCGACCATGGTGTGAGCGTCATGTCGTACGCATATTGTAGCACATTTTTGATGCTGGACGATGAGTAACGCTGGAAAGTAGGTCAAAAGGTTGTTTGAACTTTCACGGAAGCGAATTCGCGACGGTAAAAGTTTGTGCGTTTGCTGTCTCTCTCTTTCTCTATCCTTATTTTTCTGTCGCTCCATCATTCTCTCTCTCTCTCTCTGTCCATACATTTGCTTCCTTATTCCTATCCCATCGGCCTCCAAACTGTGGTTTGACAGTGTAATGGAAAGCAACCGAGCACTCCCAGGCTACTAACCGAGCAAGATGACAGGAACAAATATCTTTTCAAATTTACACAACGTTCACCCGGTGTTGGTATTCAGTTTTTTCCCCTTTTTTCATCTGGTAAATGCAATGCTAGTAAGTTTTGTTTCGCTAGTCAAACTTTAGTAGTTAAATGTTTTGTTGTTTTTGAAAATATGTACTTTGTTTTATGCGGGACACCCATGCTTCAAAAAGCTCCTAACATTTGTTAGGTTTACCTGGTTTAAAAAGTCGTACGGAAAGGAGATAAACGGTGGTATTTTTGTTTGGTTATTCTTTTTTTTACGTATCTTTAGAAACGAAATCTTGATTTTCAAGCCTATGCATTGTTACATTCAAAAACTTAAATTTATTCAAAAATAAAGTAGCATCGACAATGACTCTTGAAGAGGCACACTAGATTCAATTTTGTGAGATAATTTCAAAGCACGTATAGAGTTTCCAAACAAATTTTCCAAACAAAAAACGATTAACTTTTTTTAATATGTCAAAGGGAATAAAATATTATACTATCGTAAATTCGCACGAAAATTAAAAAAAACTGATTTTCTAACTATTATTTTAACTCTTATTATTGAAAGAAAAATATTGTACACATTTGCTGTAATATCAACAATATTTCTTCCAACGTTGTTTGGCTGGTCTATTCCGAATTACACCCACTCCATTCGGTAACATTATTTTTTGGTTCAATCTTCCACGCGTTTTCCCCATTGGGTATAGACCAAGCGCCGTGTATATCCACGGGAAAGGATGAAACGAGAATTTCTTCAGCCCAAAACACAGCTGGCACAATAGCACGAAGGAAAATAAATTCTAATCATGAAATATATGTGCCTGACGCAATTATGCACGAGTTTCCCTCCATCAAACAGTGTGGTCGGCTGGCAGGAACATATAATACTGAAGACAATACGTCGTAAATGTGTAACGTTTCTCGTTTTTCTCGCTGACAAACATTTTGCGGCCCACGGTAGCGGTATGTTTATTGCAAATTTTACCACTAACGCATGGGCGAGGAATATTAATTTCAATTAATGTGAAAAAATCACGCCACTTGTGCGAACGATATTTGGCATGCTTGGAAATTTACTGCTCCGCTCGATAGAAATGGTATGTGAACATACATGCAAAGTGGCAATCGGCATAAGGGTGAGCAGTGGCGATATAATGCGAGGAAAATAAAATTTGTAAAACATTTCGCTGTAAATTTGTCTCTTTTGGATGGGAACATTAAATCGAGTTGAGCAACTTATCTTATCATTTTGATTTAAGATTTGTTTTATACGGTTTTGTTTCACACCACAAATAAAAGTTGATAGTTATCAAATAATAAATTTAGCTTTTTTGAAATAGTTTAATCGAAAATTAAATTTACAACACTGTTAGTAGATTAACGTCTTTGTTATAGGAGCAAGCATAGACGGAAGAAATACATAAACTATTCAACATAGGGAATCTATTCGAAACGCAATCAAATTAACGACAAGAAATGCGAAAGAAACACCAAGCAGAACAAAGTCGTGAAATAACTTTACAAAGAGCCCGCAGAAAGTACAAGAGAATCCACAGAAAAGAAAAAAACCAAACCACAAACACTCACTCGAACACGAAATTTTCACGTTGCTATAGTGCAAAGTTGGCACGAAATAGGCGTTGAAAATGATGGCGAAGAACTAATTTCAGGCTCGTTCATTAAAACCTCAAGAAGCTCGAAAAAGATGGGTCAAGGCGGGAAAAATTGCCCCGGAACTTTGAAATCCACCGCAAGGTGGACGATGGAATGGACGGAAATGAACTTTGTTGATTTAGGGTTCGAAAGCGGAAGCGAATGAGGAGAAACCGATGAGTTTCAATGAGTGGGATCCGGATTCAACGTCTGCCATGGATTGTGGTTTATCCTTTGAGTGTGGGTTTATACTAAAAAAAAAATTAAAAAAAAACATTCGTAGGTACCAACTGCTTCAATCTTTTGGGTGTTTTTGACACACCACCGCACAGTTTTATTTAATTTTAAATTTAAAAAAAGCTCCTATCTTCGCTTCTTGGATATTGCTAAATTATTCAACGAAGGATTATTTGATATCTCTGTTTCTTTCTCAGAGAGAAAAAGAGAGAGAGATAACTCGATAAACTCACTTGAACCGAAAAATATGTAATTTCCGTTCTATAATCGCCGTTTATGGATCAGAGAGATAAATGTATTCTTGAAATTGTATTATGCTCGTGCTAGAGAAAAACGACGGGATGGAAAAAAAATACAAAAAAATAATAAAACGGTTAACTGTCTGCTGAGCTGAGACTTTATAATAACCTTAATCCTCTATAACAGGTACATGGGCACCAAGGTTGATAATACCGGCTAACTTGTTCCTCCGTAGTCCTGGCTGTGTAATCCCTACCGCTATAATAAGGAATGGAAAACGAAAGAGGGTAATGTTCTAAAAATAATCTTAAGCTTCGTCAAACTTTTAATAGACATACATGGAAGAACAAGAAAACGTTATTGATTTTTGCTTAACTACAATGACACTTAGGACAGCGAATAGTCCCGTTTATTACTAGCACCTTTGTTTCATTGGTTAACATATTAATGGTTCATACATTCGTTCTCACTCACCCCGAACATACTGTCAGTCCAACAGAGATGAATTAATCTAAAAAATAAATAATCTAATTCACACGTTTTGACCGGGAAAGTGTAATGAAATCACGCTCCCCCTTATTCGGTATCTATCTATCTCGCCTGAAAAAAAAGCTCTCCATCCTTCGGCTTGTGTTTCTCGTTAGGAGAATGTTGTAATCAAATTCACTTTATTAACCATACGTTCAGAGCACACCGTCCGGCTAAACTGCTCCCAGCGCGCCGACCAAATCTCCAACCACGGACGGATGGTGTGGCTCGAGAAGTCGATCCTACCGTTCGCTAACGTAATGAGCATCCATTGTCGAGATTAGATAAGTAATGACCTCCGACACACACCATTGGTGCCATTTATGCCACGGTGTCCCGCATGCAAAGCCATCTAGGGGGAGCGAGCGAGGCATGGCGTCAAATTGATTCTCATTACATTTTCGTGTCGCTGTTACCTTCGAGCTACTACATGGGAAAAAGCATTCTTTACTTCCTTTGTGTGCCTACTTATCTTTCTTACGTTTGGTCGGTTTTGGTCATTTGGGGAGCTGTGCTCACAATATAGAACATGTGAATTAAAGTGATATTATTGTTGCTCTCTGTTGGCCCAGGGGATGTTCCAAATTAAAATATAAATTCACATTATAATTGTGTCGTTTTATTTTGCAAGGGAGAGTTGAGATTGAGATTTTAATAATCACGTTACAAACATAAGTGATTATAGATAATTAAAAGTGAAAACATTCATCATTTTTATTACAAATGTACTTAAAACAACACACACAAAATGATCACAAAATAAAGTTATTCCACATGTTTATCATATCCCTATTGAGTAACGAATAAAGTTTAATGAACGGATTTTGTTATATGTATTATAACATTTGTAATAATAATAATTCCATAAATTACAATAACCTAACCTTTCCATTGTTTGTTACCAATTAAACCGTAGAATCTATCATCAGTATTGAAAAAAAAATCTTTGATTTTTATGTTTATAAAAATATACCTCGAGCGTGCCCAAGAAATCGATACTTCACACTATTTCCTGGAAATCATTATTTTATACTCCATCATGTACAGAATATATTATGCAGTTCGATCTCAACTGACACAAGAAGAACATGGTCTCGGAGCACATTCGAAGCATCGTTTCCTAGATACTGCAAATACCTTCACAACGGTGTTTCGCCGCCCAACTCACCTCAGCTTGTATAGTGAATGACAGCAAAACACTACGATATGGCGCATAAATCGAACCAACTAAATCTATAACGACATTTAGCGTTTATACCGGTTCCCCAGGACATCAATCGGTACGAAACGAAACACTGTCATCATCGTGCGAAATGCGGAAAGCTGCTCGAAGCCGGAAGCCCTTCTCATATATATTCCTTTCCGTCTCGACGCTCCTAGTAATACGATCAACAATGGACAGGCTGCAGCTCGAGTTAGCCGAGGGATGCGACAAAAACACCAAACACCATCAACCTACACAACATCGTACGTCGCAGGAAGGCTCCAATGATTCCACGCACTCCCTTCCATCCGTCACCCTTCCCACGGCTCCTCCAACAAAACCTAGTGACGGCGAACGCTAACAGCGAGCGCAATAATGGATGGTGAAAAATCATATTCATCCCACGGCTAAATCATATTCCAATCTCACAGCACTTGAGCTCTAGGAGGCCCCGGACGGAGAGCGTGAGGCTCTGGCAACGGGAGGATAGGCTTTTCGGAAACGTTGAGCCCTCGGAAGCGTCGGATTTGTCTTGGACCGTGCGGGTTTTCTCTCGCAGCCACCATGGCAGCCGAAAAGTAGACCACGCCGTAATGGTCGTCACTTGAGTGCGATATATAAATGGCACATATTTTATGCTACCACTTTTCCCCGCGCGAAAGCCGCCGGGAAGCGGTCGCGGTCGGATGGTGGAGGAACGATGAAAAATCATAAGCCTTGCGGCCACGAGGCGACCGTATCGCGTCCGAACCCGGCGGTAGCATAAATTTATTGAGCCTTAATGGAGACTAACGCAGCCGCTATTTGCTACTCCATTGAACCATGAATATCGGACTTGTGAATGCGTCCGATTGCTGGGGAGGGGATGTATCCTTGTGACACGATGTTGTGAGGGTGTTTTCGTTCGTGATTCGATTCCACTTGATGGGTATTGTAACCCGTTTTAATGATGGTGGCAACCGATGCTAGAAGCACACTGGAATGATGTTATATAGTGTGAATGGATTTGTTTACTGTTTGTTTTTCAATATGGCAAATGGAATATTCATCCAACTATTCAAGTAATATCACGCACCGGAGTTCTCTATAGTTGGGATATTTTATGTTAAGATAATTGTATTTTTATGTGAAGAGTAATAAATTTTTGTTGTAAAATTACTTCCTAATAACATATGAATCCTCCGAAAGAATCCTTAAATACGGAAAATGTAAAAACAACTCATCAATTAGTATTGTTACTGATTTTAATTTCTTAACA
>JXWZ01003773.1:0-29720 GCA_000956215.1 Anopheles farauti No. 4
GGGGGGATCTCTTGTACCATCGCGAGTACCTCGACGGAAACTTTCAGATCCATTCGGATACAACGTTCCAGCTGGGCAAGCGTAAGCGGTAGCAGATATCGGAACAGACAGTTCACCACCGATGGTGATCGATTCGTGCGCGAACGAAATAAATCCCAGACGGTTCGCTTACGAATCGGAACGGCCATTACCATTCCGCCAGCAGCCGGAAGCTCCATTTCGTTCCCATTTGCCGCGGACATTCCAACACCACAGCCGCCATTGCCAACTCCACCACCAGCACTCCCACTGCCACCTGGTCCACCACTTGAACCAATCATTCCCCCAACCGTAGCTTCGGAAGCGGAATCAATTTCATACGGATCGTACGGCGAACCGGCAGGGATGCCTGCCCCGGGCGAACCACTACTGCCCCGCAAGCTCTCCAGCAGCCCTTTTGGGAGCACTTTGCCGATAGTTCGTCGTGTGCGTTCAATCGTCGTGGCTGCTGTATGTGAGGAGATCACACCGACAAGCCCTGTCGATCCAACGTCCAAATGTTCTTCGATGGGTGTAATGTTGTGCTCTGAATCGATGGCTACTCCTCCACCGCCGCCGCCAACAATACCTCCAGCACCTACTCCTCCAATGATACCGTTTACTCCACCGATACCAACCATGCCGGACGATGCCGACGACGAAGGAGTCGAGGACGTTTCCGACGAAGATGGCGCGCGAATGCCCGACGAAGCGGAAGTCCAGAGTGCAAGCTCATGAGCCACCGTTAGCAGTTCCCGGCAACGGCCAACGATGGCCCGAGCCACTTCCAGCGCCAAATCACGGGCCTGTGTACGGCAATTGCCCAGCTCCCGGACACCGGTTACATGCGTGCTGCCATGCGCGAACCCTCCAACACCTCCGGCTGGTGTACAGTAGTACAGAATAGCCGGTATCTGTCCCCGCGACGGTGTCGTACCGTTGAAGCTAAGATCGCACGGATAAAACCGGAACGTAACCGTACCACAGGGACCACGCAGCGACGATTGGCCACAGTCGCCCGAGAGCGTTCGCGCTCCCTGACTACACAGGCGCAGCGCGTAGCGATGATTTTCCTTCAGCAACACCGCACGATTAAAGCGCAGTTCGGCCATATGCTGCCGTACAGCCGTTTGGTCGTACGAGCCGACGATCGATTCCAGCACTTCCCAGCGATGCGAATGGGCGTACGTGTGCGAATGGCTGGAGTGATGACTGTCGTACAGCAATTCGAGCTGATACTCGTAGCTACCGGAACCGGAATAGACACAGGCTCCCACAATCGATATACCCGATCGGTCAACAGTAAATGCAATCGCATCCGGACCGAAGTTGCCCGTGTTCCACGTTTTGCCGAGATCGACTTTGCCGAAGCGGCTACCGGTGCTGAACAGTCGATTGCTACCGCCCATCGGAGCCATCGGCGGTACCATCAGATCCGTCGCTGGTTGCTGAATTGTGTCCTCCTGTTCACCACGCTCGTTACGATCACGGTCAACCGGATCACAGCCGTGATGAATTATTTCAGACAGTAGCTTCGCCAGCAGACGACAACCGTTGCGAATCAGCAGGCGCTCCTGATTTTGATCGTCATCCTGACAGTCGTCCTCATCGCTATCTGCATCCTCTCCATCACTGTCACCATCGACTAGTGATTCGTTCCGGTAGCTCCTTCCCATCGGCCACATCTTGCCACCATCCGCTGGTTCCGGGTCGTACTCTTCACGGGATATTGAACCGATTTCATGCGTTCCTGAGTTTTCGGCCACATCAGTGGCCACCTCCTCATCATCCAGTTCGTAATCGTAGTCAATGCCTTCACTGCTCCGGCAACTACTAGCACTGCTGGTGTTGCTGTTGCTGCTTCCACTGCTGCTGCTACCACGCCGGCGGTGACGACCGATACGATCAAGCTTTCGGCGCACCGGATCCGATACGAGCTCCAGCAGCAATTCCAACACATCCCGGAAGTGCCAATCCGGTAAGTGCGCACTACCAACACCTGGCTGGTTGGCCGTGTCAGTACTGTTGGACGAACCACCACCAACTGCGCTTGTCATCTGCTCGATCAAACTTGCAATCAGCTCACGGTTTCTGGAGATTAAAAGCGCTCCCGAGCTAGTCGAATGCGGTCTGCTGGACGTGGACCCCGTACCAGCTGGTGCTAATTGTGAGGGTGACAGCAGAATCGAGAAGGTTACCCGCAAATTGACCGAAGGTTGGCAAAGGCCCGCCAGGATAGCACTCAGCAGCAAGCGACCGCTGTATCGTTGTTCAGCGCCACTACTCGACGATCCGTAGCTGTAGCGATACCGATCCGCATGAAGTCCTTTGCCGCCAGCATGCATCGCACTGGAATCGGATTCACGCAACAGCAACAAACGCCTGCAAAGCACTTCCCATTTCAGCGGTGGCGTAGGGTAGAATATGTCAAAGCAGCGCACAAACGTACGATGACACTCGACCAACACTTCCCGCTTCGCTTTACACACGCGCCGCCTCATGGTACGCTCCATCACGGGCAGCGTTGCGCGATCGGCTAGAATGTCGATTAGCAGCGTGCGTATTTCTACCACCGCCATGGCCAACGATTGATGGTTACCAGCAGTTGACGTGCCCATCAGATGTGTTGTAGAAGACGACATAGGTGAGCCGGACGTCGGATGGGTCGAAGCGAACGGGTTCGCAAAGTCCGAACGAAATTGGTCTTCGATGTGAGCATCGGTTTCATCTTCGGTCGAACGCGAACCGGTTGGGTGGTAGATCGCGTTCAGATACCGCCGAAGCAAACGCAAGCACGCTCTGCAGATGAACGATAGCCGAATAATAAGCTGTAAGATACAACAGGAAACGAGAATTTGACTATTAGTTGCGTAGTATTTACATCCAGATAAATCGATTGATTATACATACATGTTTTATCAACAAACAAATACTTAAATTATGATAAGAAAAACTGTATCGTATGAATTCATGAAGTAATGTATTAATGCGTGTAAATAAATGAACCCAAAAAACATCCATTAAAAAGATAAGTTTGTTATAGTGTGACCATATCAATACTGATATGGATTTGGATCACATGGACCACTACTACGTCTGATATTTCTGCTACTGGTATGGTAAAACACAAAATTTGAAGAACTTCAATCACGTCCAATACCTTTGCCTCTCCAATTAGTCCCGCATTGTTTGACGACATCGGATTAGTTGCAAAAGATTTCATTCCACCGACCGAGCCCTTCTTTTGTTCGCCGGATAGATTACGAAACGCGTTCCATGCCCAGCTTAGCAGCGCTGTTAGCGACTCGAACGTCTCGCGGTTGATACCGGTGGCGAAGCGACGTGAGATGGGGCATAACACTGCTACATTGTCCTCGTTGCAGGAGTTACTTCCTAACGCATGACCGCTGCCGCCCATACCACTGGTACCGGTTCTAGCACTAGCGTTACCACTTCCAGCGGGTTTCTTTCGACGGTACTGAACGTTAGTGGCGCTAGCATTGGCCGGAGGTTTCACACGTCCTGTTCGGAAAGGAAACCGTCCGTCGTTGGGTACACTAGCGACGGAAAATCCATTACCGGCAGCTTCCACATTGGCTAGGTTCCAACGATTTAGTACAGGTATAGCCGGTATCTCCTCATCGAGGCTACCCGATCCAAAGGTGGGTGTTAACAACACTGACCGATGCTCGGGAATGTCCTCCTCTTGTGGATCATCTTCTGGAACAAGGTCACAAAGCTTCACCTGCCGGCCGCTTCCACTCCCGAATGCTACAACGATAGACGATATTTGTGCAAGAGTTATGTTGCAAAAGGGGACATCATACTTTGAAGCTACTTACCACCTGCACTTCCACTACGCGACCCCGTAAACCAATCCGAGGCGTTTACGTTCACATTCCCATCGAGTGGGGACGAGGAAGAGCCACCGGACGACATTGGCGTTGGTTCAAACGGCGGCCACTGCCCAGACGTTCCCAGTCGTTCCGTCGCTTCCGTCAACACATCTAAGCAGGCAAGCAAATTTAATGCCAGCTGAAATCGCGGTACCTCACATCCATTCCAACGCTGAGGAAGCGCAATTTCCGGACTTAGCACCGAAAGTGACTCATTCGTTCCATAACGTGACGGATCGAGCTTATCCGACGATTCCGTCGCGTCGGACTGATGCGCGTGTTGGCTGGACGGTAAGTGTTTACGCTTTGGCTTACGACGGTACAGCTCCGCTGCGATTGGGTTGAATATAAGCATCCGTTTGCGTATGGCATCGTAGCCCCAGAGCACGTTAAACAGTGGGTCGAGTGTGAAAGAGAAATGCCAACGACTTCTTCGGTACGCATCCTTCATGCTTACGTTTGAGGCTACCAGTTCGATGCGTGCATCGAACTGATTTGTTCTGTGGGCCCGGCAGTGCCCCGTACGTCGATCGATCGTTATTGATCCGACCAGATGAGGTTGGTTGTTTGGAATGAGCACTACAAAAATTCGTAATCATTAGCTTTCGCACTGTAGCCAGTCGTTTGAGAGTGTCAACACTTACGAATGGTGGAACGATCAGCCGTTACGCTGTACTTTGCCAATGCCGCTCCATTGATGAGTGATTCTTCCACCTTGATGTACGTCTGATCACCACTGGCCGCAATGAACGATGCCCGACGTCCCGTACCCGGACCAAACGAGTCGATAGCAACTGGAGCACAGTGCCAGAAAAAGTTACCGTCAGCTGCACCATCCAGATGACCGGCGGGAGACTCTCTTCCCAGCTGTCCTTTGTGGTAGTTTCCAAACGTGTACACCGCCCCACGGCTGGTCAACACGACCGAATGGTTACTACCGGCAGCTACGGACACGATTGTACCGGCACCAGCGGGAAAGCGAATCAAATGAGGACGTCCACCGGCTGGTGCTTGAAGATCGCCAGTTCCCAGCTGACCGTACTGGTTGCTACCGAAGCTGTACACTTCCCCCGAGGAGGTAAGCACCAGAGAATGGTGCTGACCACAGGCAATCTGCGTTACAATTGGCGGGCGTCTGGGATCATTGCCAATGTGGGGAAGTTCCACGCGTTGCGGTGGAACGGGCACGATACGAGGTGTATCGGGATCGTTAGAAGCGATGGGATTCGCCGCTCCGGTAGTGTTACCACCCGTGCCGGATCCTCCACAGTGGCAACAACATCCACAACCGCAACCACATTTAGCTCCCACCGTTATCGGTTCGGTGTGTGTTGCGGAGGACGCAGAATGACACGCGTTACAGGTGGAATTTGTTGGATTTGATGAATTTGTCAGAATTGCCGTAGATCCGTTCGTTAGCGTACCAGCGTTTGTTTGATTGTTTGTATTTGTTGTTATTAGCTCATCCACTGGGAAGTACAATACATTAGCAGATTAGAACATGAGAAGGCCAAGGAATTGAAAGTATACTTAAAGGCACACAGACACATTGTACTAACCGTTTCGTTCCCGTTGAAATTTTCTACCGCATTGACCCTTGTTGTTGAGCCCGAACGTATAAAGTTGCCCCAATGCGTCCACGGCCACACAATGCGCCTTTCCGAGTGCCACCTTCCGTATGACGACGTCCGTCAAACCTCCAACGACACCGTTCGGTTCGCAATAATTAGTATCCTTACCATACATTATAAGCTTACCGTCCTTCGTAACGAATGCCGAAGTGCCTGTTGAAATGAGAAAAAACGGAAGAAATTTCAGTTGATCGTAAAATTAAACAAACATAACATGAAGAACGCATACCATTATTGCACGCCACGAACGTGACCGTTTGTCCGTCCAGCTTGTTCAATCGCTTCGGCTTTATGGCCTTCGGCTGTCGCCGATTGGTCTTTGCTAGCTCCCCGTCTTCACCGCGCTTAGCCGTACCGGTAAAGTAAACGGAGCCATCGCTGGTCAACAGCAAGCCATGATTCGCTTCATGGCCGACTGCAACCTGTCGAAAGCAGCTTACCCCCTTGGGTAGTGCCGTCAAGTCGGTCAACTTCATCGAAATGGATGCTTTCGGGGTGCTCATGACACACCCGATCGCTCCAGCAACGTTGGCAGAAGATTTCAGCCCAAGCGCAGTTCCACGCCCCCAGTAAAGCACTTTCCCGTCATCCACCAGCACTAAACCAAATTCCTTTCCACAGCAAATAGATTGGATGCCAGCAGCAGAAGGGTTACTTTCCAGTACGGCGGGAGTCGTTCCAGCAGCGGGGGGTTGTTGAAATCCTGCATTATCGACCAGATCCTCTTCGAATGCTGCCCATCCGTAGGTGTGGTAACGATTTTTAGCTAGCTTCAAACGCAACTCTGGACGTGATTCGTTCAGTGTCGAGCCGCCGGAGGAAGTAGTGGAATTAGTGAGCGGAGGGTACAGTTGCTTCACGACTAGAATATCCTCCTCCTGATCATCCACGTCGCTGGAATCGCGAATGGAATCGGACACCGCACCCAGCCAGCAGATGGCGTCACCGTCGGAGAAGAGTTGACCATACCGTCGTTGAAAAGCGGGAATCGGTGCCGTCTGGACGGATCCTAAAGCGTTCAATGTGATTGGGTCGTAAATTTGAAACGTCCAACCGTTATTCGCCGCCATCTTGTTGACCCGTCCATAGTATAATTTGCCCTGTGATGGGAAAGAACCATAAATAACTAGGATACACGCAGCGGAAAGTCCAATCCTTACCGCAGAATAACCGATCCACGCGGATAACTCATTCTTGGCATTAGTTATCGTGACTGCGCCATATATGAGTCCTTCCTGTGTACCATTAAAGCCGGAACCAATTTTTAGCAAACCTTTCGCGGTGACTAGATACAAATACTTCCCATCCGATGCCACCGAATGGACAACGGACGATTCCAGCGGAAGGCGAAATTCTCCGATCAGACAACCGCGCGGTACGCCACACCGAAAGTAATCCGCAATCGTAGCACGACCCGTCGCCATGGAGAATACTGTACGCTGCAACTTTGCGACACTTTGTGGCATCTGAACCGAACATCCGGCCGTACTCGTGTTCGTAGAACCGTAGGCCGAACTCATCAATATGGCAGCTACGGCTCGAACGATACGTCCGGTGTCACCTTTGGCGATGGCAAGTGACAGCAACGTGGAGCAAGCCAGCGACGACCATGCGCCAGTCGTTGCTGCCTGAGGACTGTTTACCGTGGACAACTCCAAAAGCAGATCGAACAGTGGTCCAAACACTGCATCAGGCTCGTGGCGCATTCCCTCGGGATCTTGACCTGGCGAAATGAAAGCAAACATTAAAAATCGATAAAAAAAAGTCCAAAAGGTCCAAGACCATTCCAGGACACTTACCCTGCAGTATGTCGTACAGCGACCGTAGTGCCTTGGTTGCGATCCGCGGTTGACTCTGGCGCGTTTCCGCAATGATCCCGTACAGGCTGTCGAGCCCCGCCAGCACTATCTGCGGCACACGTTGCGTCGCCACACCCGAGCCCCCGGCCGTCGATTTGGGTTCGTCCAGTGCCGTATCGATTATACGCATTGAAGCAACCGTAGCCCGTGCTGTCGTTTCCCGTTCAAGTACAATTGACCGTACCGCATGGTACACGGCAAAACGAGAAGCATTCGAGGCGATTTCGTATCGATCCAGATTGGGCTCAAGCAAGAGCTTCGACTTTGCGTCCTTTTTCGAGCCTGCAACGCCAGCAGCCGAGCCCGCGTCACTCGAATCGGATGTCTCGGTGGATAGGAAAATGCTGTTAAACACAGACCCGTAGCGGGCCGAATCGTACAACTCCATCGTCACTAGCCAGAAAGGTCCTTTGTCAGTTCACCAAACTACACCTGAACGGTTGTCCACCACCAGGAATATCGAAACTTTACACAACAAAGGCGTCCTGTGTGTGCAACGCCGAATGCGAAATTTCCTGTTTCCAAAATGAAGTCCGAACGTGAAAAATCGATATTTTCACCCTTCGCCCTGCGCAACACCCTGCGTCGTTCGACCATGGGAACGACTTCCCCTTCCCGTGTCGTCCATGAGGTTTTTTTTTTGTTCATCGTCGGCGGAAGCCGGCGGACGGACGTTTGTTTACGAAACGAAAACTCGTGTGATTCGTCGTCGTCCTTTTCCCCTCTCGCAACAGCTGATCTTGACAGTTCGGCCGATGGTTTGTTTTTGTAGCTGGTACGCTTTCAACCCTCGCTTTCCGTATGGCGAATAAACGGGGAAGCACAACAAAAAGGATAACCGGTAAACGCTCGTTTCCGACAGAGCGCGTGCTCACAGTGAGTGTTGTAATAGTAGGTGTAGTATAATGCGGATAGGCAATGGACATTTATCTTATATTAATTTTCCATGTTTACTTTAGTGTATAGTTCAGCAATAAATATAATCTAACTTTAATCATTATTTTTACGAAACGCGTCAGCTTAATATTATATTCAACAGTTAATCAGCCGCCTTACGTTAGCAACAATAGTAAATATAACGAATAATTAGTCAATACGAAAAATTTTCAATAAATTGCGTCTTTGACATTTTTATCATATCTTGGTCATAATCTTGAAGTTCTGATTCATTTAATTCGCTGAAAAAACGAACTACCCCGAAAGTCCAATCCAAGAAACAGTTAAAAGATATGAACGATTTACATCCCATACTGGTACATTTATTAATACTGTTCTTTCATTAGCCAAGCTCCAATTAAGCAGCGAGAAACCATCAACAAACCAGCAAATCTCGGTTATTAATTATTTAATAGTTTACAAATCTTAGGCAATCTATTTTGTCACATTTTCTATTTTCTTACAGGAAAATCTTCCCTCTGTTACACCTCCGCGTAAGGTTGCGTTTCTAGCTTGGACCGTTTTCCATTCGCTACCGATTTCATTTTCGCCATAACGTTTGAATGCAAAAATATCAAAGTAAAAGGCTAAGCTAAGAAAGTAAAGAAAATTCAAAATGAAACGTAACTATATCAGCGTGGTCCCCTTCCACGTACCATTTATCGCATGGTAAATGAGTGTGTGAATAAATAACGAATGGAGAAATCTGTGCAAGATTAGTTTATGCCTATATGAGCCGCATCCTGCTCACGTTGTACGACAGAATTGACACTAGTTAATAAGTAACCAAACGTTCAACTGAGTTTCGATCATCGGCGAGAGTATTTTATCGCGTGTCATTATAAGCGACGACAATTTACTCGCGACAAACAAGAATTAACTAAACAGCCGCATTTATGTAATGTATGTAATATTCACGATTGTTCGCTCGTGTGGATAGAAACTCATCACTAGGCTTCTCACCGCGCTTCGCCGTGCCCTCAAATTCAAATAACGAAAATACCACAAACATCAATAGTTCGATCTAAATAGCTCCACCTCGTAACCACGGCGACCTAAAGCGGGGTTGAAGTGCGTATGAAATGTGTGATGTGTTACGATGCCGTATGACAATTAACAATATTCCACCGAAACCTACTAACAGTTGTTCCACTTGCACAATCACATTTATGTACAAATCAGTACCAGAGTTGTTTGCTGTTTGTTGCATCTCTACGTACAACAAAGTTTGCACTGTTTCGTTGTGAAATGTGGGTAGCCGGGAAAGGGGTGATGTACTAGAGGAGGTGGCATGGGTGCTTCCATTATGATGAGAACAAATTCAACAAACACACACACACACGCGCGTACATACACATTTCCCTTACCACTATCTCAGATCTACCAAATAAAGACATAGAAAACGTGGCACTAACACGCACACGACACACGGACAGATTCTAGGCCGACGATGGGAGATCTTGCTTCGTTTCGGCCATGAGTAGTCCGGAGGCGTGAGCGTTGCCACCATTGTTACCTCCCCCGCCGCTAACACTGATGGTCACCGGTAAAGGTGGAGGAGTCGGTGGAGGTGGTGGCGACTCCATAATATCACCGACGTCTAAATCCTCGAGACAGATGGACGAAAGTAGGGCGTGATGATGCAGATGATTGTGCAGGAGATGATGTTCATCGAGACCCACCGAAGGTGTGATGAGCCGTGGTGATGAGAAGGTGTAGGTGAGTTTTTCCAGTTCACCAACGGCCAGATCGCTCGTCGTTGTTGCCATGGTTCGCGGCGAAGCCGTACTACTCGTGGAGGGGAATGTTTCGTCCTGCGGAGGTGTCAGGCACCGGTCCTCCAGGACATCTTCAAGGTTGAACAGTGTGTCGTTCGACGCGGTAAGTGAGCTTTTCCGCGCCAGAGCAGGCACGGTCGCTTCACAAACCACCGGCCCCTCGGTGCTGCAAGGTGAAAATGTCATCGATAAACAGATTTCACCTTTGAAACTTACGCCCAATTCACTCCTGCCCTACCTTAGAACGGTGCTCTCGACAAAGTTGGAACAATGTGCAACGCTCGTCGACGGTGGCATGCTACAGTCGTCTTCGTTTTCCTCCAGAATGGGCGATAACGATCGATTATAGTTGATAATGATTTCGTTTTCTTCCGTCTCCCTTTCGGGCCGCTCAAAATCACCGCCGTTATCGAATGCTTTCGGGCTGCAACTGAATGCTCTGCGAAACAAAATGGTTCCGATTAGACCATACGCTTCGATGATAAAAAAGGAACACGGTGCTTCAGATTACTTACAGATCCTGCTCGTTGTTCGTGCGCTCTGTTCCACCAACTGCACCACAATCCTGAAAGATAAAACAAAGCGAGATAATGTTTGTGATACATTCCCACCTACTTCCAACCGTCACCTACATTCGCCAGTGGTAACAGTTGGGTCAGCTGTTGTCGCAACAAATCGAACGTATCGTCCTGGAATGGATCGCTACCGGCACGATTCCACCCATCATCGAGGACTTCCGCCCCGTCGAACGGTTCCAGCGATCCCTTCCACCAATCGTCACTATCTTGCCCATTCATACACGCAACCTCCGCAAACATCACATTCGGGTCCTGGTCCAAATTACCCCAACCATCGAAAACGCTGTTCCCCCGGGGCGAATGGGAGGGAGAGAAATCATCCGCCTCCAGCGGCGAAAGGTTGCTCCCGTTGGCATCCATCATCTGCAGCATGTACTGACACTGGTACAGTACGTCATCTACCAGTTCCGCAGCCTGCTGCTCCACATCTTCCCGTTCCAGCTGCTGGGAGCTTAATACGACTTCCGCCACCGGCGGCTCCGAATAGATTGAGGGCGATAGCGATCCTTCGTCACTTTCGTTTAACGGTGTCGCCTGCCCCTCGTCTTCGTCCTCGTCCTCCTCACCTTCGATTGCTATGTCCAAAGCGCGCAAAGCCTCCTCAATACTAATTGCATCGTCGGCCGATTGGGCCGCCGTTGCCGTAACCGTAATGGTCGTAGCTGTCGTAGCGGCCGCTTCATCGATACTTTCGTCGCTAACCAGTGGCCGTCGTTCGTCTTCGTCTTCCGCATCGGACCGGGGCGCGGGTAGGCCTTCGTCGTCTTCCTCGCCCGAGGACGTTGGCAGGGCGACCGAAATCGCTGTCAGATTACACTTTTCGCTTCGCTCCAGCGATTCATCAAACACATCGGAAAAAAGCAGCGGCTCATCGCCGACCATTACCGGTTCCACCGTCGCAGTGGTTGCGGTACGTTCCGTCCGCTCGTCCGACTCATCGTTCGGATCGAACTCATCGTAGGTGCATGTCAGCGGATCGCTACGTCGCGTGCTGTACGAATCGTGCCGATGATCAACATCGATCTGATAGGTTTCGATCTTATCGAGAAGGTTGTCTGTGGAAAGCTGCCAGACCGAAAGGGAAAGATTACGACAAGTGCTCATGACGTAGGATGAAATAGTAACCTTACGTTATTAGGACTCGACGGGATGACCGCACACGGCACAGAAGAATCCAGCACGTTCAGCGCCTTCAGGATGGGGTATTCCGTCGAAATCACTTCTTGTATGATATCACCATCTTTGAATTTCTGTAACGATAAAAATGTGTTACCATGAATCGTTGGTAACGATGTGTCGCTATGCCTTACGTTACCTTAAACTTTCCACTTTTCTTTTTGCAGAAGATACAAAACCCCATTATGAACGAGCCCAGACCAAGACATGCCAGCACCCCAATTAACACCGCGTCATGTTGTCCTCCTGTGCGGGAAGTGAGGGAGAAAATTTTCACGCTCTTAAAAGGGTTCATGTTGTTCGCACTTTACATAATGTAAGGGATGCAACAGCTGCTAATGCAAACGCGATCGTATACGAGTATGCGTCTGTCGTTGCGAACCGAATGCGCAAACATTGACATTTAATTGATGCACCATTGATGCAAGATGCACCGAACCGCACGTTCCTTACCTGAATGCACGTACGGGATCGGGATGGCATTGCAGGCCTGCAGGAGGCCCGTGGAAAAGTAAACACTCGATAGAACGTTTCTCATTTTGTCCGTCGTTTTCTTGGCACATCACACGGAACTCCATCCAAACGATCCAACGTTATTCGACGATGCTTTACTACGGCGTCGCTCTGCTGCCACATTTGTCTCATAGAAGAAGCATACTCTATGCCACCGATACCCACCGTCGTCGCGCGTGACTGTCTTTTCAATGGTTCCGAAGACGATTGTGCGTTCGTGTGAGATTCTTTGTTTTTTTACAGGAATCGCGTATAACAATGGTTCCCGTGATGTGAGTGCACGGTAAAGCTACGTAAACCACACGGCTATTCGGCGCTAGCACATCGGGCGATCATCTGTTCGGTAGGCAATAGCTCGAGCATTATTGGGTACGTGCGAGGACGGAGATAGGAGCACGGAGGGAACACGGAGAATTGCATTTACATGACGAGTATCACCACCAACGTGCGCCACCACTGCTGCCCGTTCACGAACGAATCTCAGCGTCCTATGCTCACCATCCCGCCCCAAAAACAACACAAAAAGCCTCGTTCAAGCAAACCACCGACGGCCAGCTTTGAAATGCTAGTTTTAGCTTCTTTGCCAAGCTGTGGCAAGAAGATTGTTTGATCGTAGTTGCTAAGAGAGGTAGTAGAATAGAAAAAAACGAGTTTCGAGCTTTTGTCTCTTGGCCGTGGACGTCAAAATCGATACAACAAAAAAAGAAATAAACGTCATCCCGTTGACAGTTGACGTTTGTTTTGTCACAAGGTGGCTACATCAAAACTAGTTTAATTTTCTCATATCAAAATACAGTTTTTCATCAGTTTTTCAAAATACAAAGAATCTACACTGCGATTCTTTACAGTTTATCTATTTTATTGCTCTTAAATTGTGCCATAGAGATATCATTTTCATAAGGGTTTGTTTTTATTCACAATATATTGTGTCGATCTTGGCCGTGGCAAGTTTGTCATCACAGTCTGTTGGCGTTTCACTTCGATTTGCTTGTCATTGTGCCGAGCGAGAAATTTGGCGAATTCATCCTCCGCAAGCAAACAAGCTTTTACCGTCGCCCGTAGGCAAATTATTATTCATTTCTATCTCCAGTTTGTGAAATTATTGGGTTTTCAATATGCCGGACCATCTGGGAGATGATATGCGTAAAGTGAAAGGCGATAACAAAGAGGTCGAACCCGAAATAGAAGGTAAGCTCCAGCGCATCGCACATTCACGAATGGAGATATTTCAATATCGATATGTTTTTGTTTCTTTGCAGCGCTTGATGAAGTGGATATCGAGCTACTCAAGACCTATGTAAGTTTATGGTACATGGAGAAGAAATAAACTAAATGGTTTCATATTCATGGTTCATATTTTTAAACAAATTTCGTACAAATCATTCGGCAGGGCCAAGGACAGTACCATAAGTCGATCAAGCAGATCGAGGAGGACATCCAGAAGGCGATGAAGCAAGTGAACGAACTGACGGGCATCAAGGAAAGTGATACCGGTCTCGCACCGCCTGCACTGTGGGATTTGGCGTCCGATAAACAAATACTGCAAAACGAACAACCTCTACAGGTATGTTGTACCCGCCGCCAGAGCGTTTAATGGCCAGAGCAACTTATCCTTTTTCGTTCCTTTGTGTATTACAGGTGGCTCGTTGCACAAAGATCATCAATGCCGATTCGGATGATCCGAAGTATATCATCAACGTGAAGCAGTTCGCCAAGTTTGTCGTCGATTTGGCTGATTCTGTTGCCCCGACCGATATTGAGGAAGGAATGCGCGTTGGGTAAGTGTGCGCCGGTTCGAATATTACTTGCATCCCTTGAGTGTTTTTCTAATCAAATTACCTCCTTCGTCTCACAGCGTCGATCGCAACAAGTACCAAATTCACATCCCTCTGCCACCGAAAATCGATCCCACAGTGACGATGATGCAGGTGGAGGAAAAGCCAGATGTTACTTACAGTGACGTTGGCGGGTGTAAGGAGCAGATTGAGAAGTTGCGCGAGGTGGTCGAAACGCCGCTACTGCATCCGGAAAAGTTCGTCAACCTTGGTATCGAACCACCGAAGGGAGTGCTGCTGTTCGGTCCTCCCGGTACCGGCAAGACGCTTTGTGCCCGCGCTGTAGCGAACCGTACAGATGCTTGTTTCATTCGTGTAATTGGATCCGAGCTGGTACAGAAGTACGTCGGTGAGGGTGCGCGTATGGTGCGCGAGTTGTTTGAAATGGCCCGCTCGAAAAAGGCTTGCTTGATCTTCTTCGACGAAATCGACGCCATCGGTGGGGCACGTTTCGATGACGGTGCGGGCGGTGATAACGAGGTGCAGCGTACTATGCTGGAACTGATCAATCAGCTCGATGGTTTCGATCCACGCGGAAACATTAAGGTGCTGATGGCCACTAACCGACCCGATACGCTCGATCCGGCACTGATGCGTCCGGGACGTTTGGATCGTAAGGTGGAGTTTGGACTGCCAGATCTGGAGGGACGCACACACATCTTCAAAATTCACGCCCGCTCGATGTCGGTGGAGCGGGATATTCGGTTCGAGCTGCTGGCACGTCTGTGTCCGAACTCAACCGGTGCCGAGATCCGGTCGGTGTGTACTGAGGCAGGCATGTTCGCTATTCGAGCGCGACGCAAGGTCGCCACGGAGAAGGACTTCCTCGAAGCGGTGAACAAGGTGATCAAGAGCTACGCCAAGTTCAGCGCCACACCTAGATATATGACATACAATTAGAAAACGTTGCAGTCGCGCAATACGTTCGAGAGTATCCAGCATTCGTCTAATTTCGTAACTTTTGAAAATAAATCAATCCCTCCGTGATTGTGTGGGCAACAATTGTGTTTATTGCAATGACTGCTGATTGTGTACGTTTCATCCCTTGTAGAAAGAATGTAAGAAAATAGTTGAAATGGGTTCAAGATGATGAAGAACTCAACGTTTGCAACCGAGATCGAAATTTTGTTTTGCTTTACGAATGGATATAGTTCTGTACATGGCTAGAAAAAAAATGTAATGAACAATTCAGGAATTACTTATAATACATATGTATCTAGAATTGAAATTGGATTCTCATCAGTTGATGTTGTCGTCAGTACGATATTTAAAACGTTTAAAATAAAAATAAACTATTGTTTGTACATAAAGCTAATGAATATTACATATAACTTAAAGAACATATTATCTGTTTTGTTATACCAGCTTCATTCTCAAGCATATAATCAGAAATTAGGGACTTAAAATGTTTGTGGGTTAATAGATTTGTGACGTTACACGATTATTGTCTGTGACCAATTATCAAGTTCGGCACGTAGCTCATACTTTTGGTTGTAAAATTGTGGTAAGATCCCGTTGAAACATTAGTAAATACGATTTTCGGTGGCTTCGGATCGAATAAACTCATTAAACATGAAATCGGTGGCTGTAGGTTTTGTACACCATATTTTCACCCAAACCCGGTGCTGGATTCGATGAAAATGTTTATTTTTTTTTCTCAACGCATCCTCCAATATCCACCTCCTCCCTCGTCACGGCATCACTTTATACGCAGACTGTGACATGCGGATGTTTTGTCACTATGCCTCGCATTCGAAGAGCGCGCGTGCTATATATCAACGCTTTACAACAAAAAGGCTTACTTCGCCTTGCTGTTCAGGATGATACCGTCGTACTTCTGCTGGAACCATTTCATCGCGTCTTCCTTCGTCAGACGGTGGATGAATCCGATCTTGCCGGTCTTGCGTCGTCGCTGGGCTACGTTGTATCCTGTGATGGTGCAAAGGTACAAAATGTAGTCATTACTCAAGAAGCGGATCGGTGCAATAGAGATTCGAGAATAATTTCGAGCATAAATGTTATGTTTGGCCCACCCACAACAAAACTAAAGATTATCGAAAAGGGCTATCTAAAATAGAGGCTCCAATCGGTTCTTCAGGTGGCCAAGAATTTTACTTTCTGCACAGGACTGAACGCAACTCCTGGGAAAGATAGAGCCACGTTTAATTAATGTGCAATCGATCACACTTAAAGATAACACAAATGTAAACAAAGACTCCAAATGATGAAGAGTGTTCGATTACAGGAAACTTTCACAATCACTCCATTTATGCCAGAAAAAACACCGGAAATATTTCGCTATCAAACTATCGAATCTTTTACGTTATTCCATTCATCACAACAAACACGTCCTGCCGTCTGCACTTCGTCACTATTCATCACACTTCGTTACACTCACCTGGACGACCGAGCACAACGTAGAAGTCCAGACCGTAGATACCGATCGTCGGATCGTACTTGATACCCAGATCGATGTGTTCCTGGATACCGAAACCGAAGTTGCCGGTCTGGGAGAAGTTATCACGACGCAACTCGTATTCTCGCACCTTCAGGCCACGCTCCAGAATCTCTTCCGCCTTCGCGCCACGAACGGTGCAGTGGACGGCGATCTTTTCGTTACGACGGATACCGAACGAACGCACGGTGTAGCGGGCCTTGGAGTAGACGGGTGTCTGGTTCGTCAGCTGTTCCAGCACCTTAGCGGCACGGGTTAGCCTATCGCCGGACTCACCGACGCAAATGTTCAAGCAGAGCTTGCGGATACGCAGGTCACGCATGATGTTTTTCGACTTGTCTTTGCCCGATGCGGGCTTGGCGGTGTTCTCATCCTTCGCTGGCTATCGTCATCACGGAGAAACGGGAGTGCACGAGAAAGATAACAAAACATTGGCCATTTTTGAATGATTGTGCAGCACCAGACTAGCGAAGACTTCGGTGGGCTTTGAGATTTGCCTAGCCCGTTCCCCCTGCTGTCACGACGATTAGACCGTTCCATCATCGCACAGCCGCACCACGATTGCACGAAACTTACCATCTTTGCTACCTAAAACGAAACAAAATAATATCACATTTAGCATCATCGATTGTACACTCTCTTTCGGCACCGTTTCTGAAGGTTGCAGAATCGTTTTAATACCTAAAATTACGAGGAATTCGTAGCAGACCGTGGAAAAACGCGTCCACTAAACAACAAATGTCACCGGAAAAAGAACTGTCAGAAGGCCGATGAACAAAACCTCATTTCCGTTTACGATGACAGGTTGCCAAAGCGCGTTGACATATAACCGAACGTTTACAAGCTGATTGAGTTCAACTCTTCACAAATATTGCTCGTTGCAATTATTTCATAGATTGATAATTTGAATATTTTTTCTTTAAAATGCAAGGATTATATTCATTCTACAACGAATAAAAAGAAAACAAATGAAACGTACTGTCCAATGAAGAACATCTTTCAGAAAGTGCTTACAATAGAGAATGGGAATTGGAATTTGTTAAATTTCTTTGAGTCACCCTGTAAAACTGTCACCCGCTCTTCATTATTTTAATTTCATAATCACCGTTATCTTGGAATGTTGTATGCAAAAACTTTTTATTGACACTGAACTTAGGCATATTTTATCAATAGTAAAACAATGTAGACCATAGCTGTATATAAAACTATAGCAACATTTCTTTCCAACAGACGTGAGTGTTTATTATTTTTTCTATTACTGCATGATGCATCGTTATCAGTGAAACGGTTCAATCCACGTTTTCTGAATGAGCAATTTCATTTCTTTTTCATTTTTAAGATCGTACCACAATTTCTCAGAGGATGATCCATCTATTTCTCATCTTACGGTTGTTTCATTTAATGTTAATTCATTTCCTGTTCAAAACGTCAAAAATAATCATTCAATTCAAAAGGTGTATTCCATTTCCGCAATCGAAAAGAGATATGTGTACTGATTATTAATTTTTCGAGAATGGCGACTCTGCAGCAGCTGCTCAAAGCTACCGACCGAGTATGTAATATTAAGAAAAGGTAAGGTAAGTTATCTGTGCTATTCACACATACTTCATAACGTAAACTCTGTAAATCTCTGTTAACTCTTAATGGAAACTTGTAATAATCTTATCTATACGTAAAGTATTAATTGGGCTACAGCAACTACAGCGCAACAAAATTTAAATGTTGTCTCCCTAATGCGTACGCGGAAGAAAAGGTAATAAAATGTGAGAAATAAGCTGGAAAACAACTTAGGACCATAACTTCAGTAACTTTCCCTAGGAAAGTTTGCGGTTCATCAGCGTCTAACAGCAAGGGTTCCAAGCAGCTGTAAGTGGCATGGTAATCGGTACCCTAATAAGAGTAGCACAATCGTGAGAGAAATTGATGGTAAGCAAATATTTACATCGTAAGCAACATGCTGGTATACAGCGATAGACACATTTAAAAAATTGAAGCCTTATGCTAGAACTTTTGTACAACCCTATCCGTCCAAACCTAGCAAACGTGTCGTTCGACTTCAATAATCTATATTTTAATATTCTTATAAATTATTCTTTTCCGTGTTTCTGGTTTGTAAAATATTCCGTTTTGTGGATTTGTAAAAGTACCGTTGTAGTTGTAAGTTTTATACTTAATCCCTTTAAAAATTGGTATATATAATTCGTATCCTAAAAACTACTACCAACAATTTTATTTCAAAGTTTTAAGTAGAACAGATTTTTACTAGATGCGCTAATAGGCAAAAACCATATCTTAAACGACCCACAAAAGCAGTACGCTGGATACACTTATGATTGTTATCCATTGTTTAGGATTGTTTGGCGTTGGACAATCATCCTCATTATTGTGTAAAAGATTATTCATAAGACCATAAAATATTCCGGAAACCAATACAAATTAAAGCGACTTTATTACATGCATATTTAAATTTTAACAACTAACTTAGCAGTTGGGTTTGCTTTTGATTGCAATAAATATAAGTTAGGGTACTTTTTTTTATCTTTAGCCCGGTAACTATTCTTTTCTGGTAAGATGTTAAAGCGAGGTTTTAACTAACACTATTTAAAAAGCACCGATAAAATTATAGGGATGAATGCCTTTGTCCTCGCTTAGTTACAATAGCACGTGTTTATACGTAGAAAATGTTCGTTTAACGGCTCGCTAGTTCTTGTCGGCACACGTTCCGCCAGTTGTCAACACGAATCGCTCGTGTAAACTCTTGCTAAAACTCATCGCCGGCAGCAAGAACGGCACGCGTGGTGATCGTAGGCCTCCCGCGATTGGGGGCATTTAATTCCCTATCGTAGGTCGCGGTAGCTGCAAGGTCACTTCTCACTCGTCGGTCCCGCGGGTATTGGTCGAGAAATCCTTACGGTTTTTTTTTACTCTGTGTTATTTTGTATCCTTTTTTACGATAATTTTGTATCACACAACGATGGCTGAGTGCAACAGGTGCGTATCCTTTATTTACTTTAGAAAGTGTAGGTTGTGTGCAAAACAGTGCCAAATTAACATCACTTTGCAAGTGTACAATACGAATTCGGCAAACGAGTTGGCAAACCACAATTGCCCGAAAGAGTACGAAATTTGTTCTTTTTTTCATTTGCAGGCGTAAAAGTACACAATATGGTTATTGTGTACTTTTACGCCGGCAAATGAAAAAAAAGAACAAATTTCGCACTCTTTCGGATGACTCTCGTTCGGGTTTCGGGTGTTTTTTTTATCAAATTTGTTTACCACCTGCGGGTCCAAATCTACTCTATGATTGATGTTGGGGGGGCTGAACAATTTAGAAAAATAATCACGCCCTACTTAAGATCACGCTGAAAGCTGTTTGGTATTTCCAATCGTACTTTCCGTGCCAATATTCCGGTTTGAAATACTGCAAAGTTAAACCGTGGAAACCCCAACCGCTGGAAAGGTGGAAATTATAACGCCTCTATGGACGAGGTTTGTTCCACCATGCATTACCAATTTGTCCATTTAATTGCATTCAAATCAAAACACAGTTCAACTGCCAGTTATGACGATGAATGAAAATGATGAAAATTCAATGTACGTTACGTACTCTATTCACCCTCTCACCCCTTATTAAATGTATGTGTGACGCTGCACATTTATCGTACGTGTCCCGTAGATAGACGTCGGTGTCGATTTCTGTAATTTAACACTGGTACATATATCTATAATTACGTTTGTTGTCGAAACGGTACTTTAAATGGCTTCTCCAGAGATCATCGTTCGGTGATATGGTGTTGAAATGAGAGCGATTTTTTCTTTGATTTAAATTTGGAATGTTGAATTGCGCGATAAGTACACAAATAAGTCTTCAATTGACCTTCCACATCCACGCTCGCATGGATAAACGTGATAACATAATCACATTCTATTAACGGAATGTTTTATCATCAAACAGATAGCGATAAGCACGCGCCATTAGAGTAGATCCGTAGGATTATGTACGCGCCCTCTCCCGGAACCTCTCCCGGTTGAAGTAAAGTTCATTGTCAAACTCGTACAATGAACCGTTTGGCCGCAGACTTTTTCAGCAAAACGCCGATTGGTCACCGCCGTCTGGCGGCGGTGCTTTAACATGTGCGCATTATTATGCTTGTCACTCATGCTCTTTACACCTATCACTAAAGACTGATAAGAGTAGGTACACCGTGCAGCATACTTTCATTTAAATCGGCGATAGACTACTTAAACACACACTTAAACACACACTTAAACAAAGCTAGTCCAAAGCGGAGCGAACAAAGCTCCGGTCAACGATCAGTTGACGGATATGAATTGACACCGTTCGTTGACCAAAATGTTTAACATCCGCTATCTTTCCTTGCACTCGTAAATTGATATGAAGTGAAGCCCCTTTTTGCGCTCCGCCCGACGTTAGCATCTGGAGCGGTTTTGCTTTGTTCCGATCGAAAACGATGGGCAACACAATAAGGTACTTTAAACACAAATTTGGGTTTCGAAAAAAAAACCGAAGTGCGCCACAAAGGTTTGATAAGCACCCAACGCGAATGGCGTGAAGTGCGCACAAGCGAACATCAACGCAGACATCTTATCAGCATGATTTTCAAATGCGAATTATAAGTACAAAAAAAAGTGGATGAAAACGGAAGCGGTCCGTTCGTTTTCTGTTACCTTGTTTGTTGGCTAAGAAGAAAATGTGTTTAAATTTGTCGAATGTACTAACATTTCATATTTGATTTTTTAACTGATATATAACTCTTCTTGCTTCCCACCGTAGCAACGACGGTTTCCTTACCCAACCGAAGGGATTCTCAACCAAAGCGATACACGTGGGACAGGATGCTGAGCAGTGGAACAGCATGGCCGTTGTGCCTCCGATTAGCATGAGCACTACGTTCAAGCAATTCGGCCCTGGTCAGCACGCGGTAGGGAATAGGATGAGAAAAAGCATTCATTATCTACTAATTATCCGTTTTCAATCCATTCGTTCACGCAGGGATTCGAGTATGGCCGGAGCGGAAACCCGACGCGCGACGTGCTGGAACGCTGCCTTGCCTCCCTCGACAATGGGCGTTTTGGATTGACTTTCGCGTCCGGGCTCGGTGCGACGACGACGATCATTACGATGTTGCAGAGTGGCGATCATGTTGTCGCCGGAGACGATCTTTACGGAGGTACGAACCGCCTGCTGCGGAACGTTGCAATCAAGATGGGCATCCAGATCGATTTCGTCGATCTCACCAACCTAAAGCTGGTGGAGCAAGCAATCAAACCGAACACGAAGCTGTTCTGGATGGAATCACCAACCAATCCGCTGCTGAAGGTGGTGGACATTCGTGCGGTCTCTGAAATTGCTCATAAGCAACCTGGTGTAAGTAAAATATGTTAGTTTTACTAAATTGAAAGTATTGTTTGTATTTCCTCGACTCATTCAGTCGATCTAGTTCGGTCATATACTTCTGCAGGATGATCATAGTTGGCGCTTTAAGGAATCTTGAATTCATTATAAATGTATCTATAAAGATTTATAAACTTTTGGAGAACAGCACTTCACGGCCGTTCTTTTGGTTCAATCAATTGAAGTCAATTTAATTAATGTAACAATCGCGCCTATGAATTATCAGAGCTGAATGAATCGGCTGTTAATCATGACTGAAGATAATTCTTATGAAAGTATCTTCTGGAAAGAATCATAAAATATAACTACAGTATCATTGATTGAGTATCACTAGCTACTTTACGTGCAACCAATCGTAACACTAATTACGATCTTTCATTTCCATTTATTCACAGATTGTCGTAGTCGTAGATAATACTTTCCTCTCGTCGTATCTGCAACGTCCCCTGGATTTGGGTGCGGATGTTGTTATGTACTCGCTTACGAAGTACATGAACGGCCACTCGGACGTTATTATGGGAGCGATGGTCATGAATGACGAACAGATCTATGAGCGTTTGAAGTACCTGCAAAACGGTATGAAACACTGTTCCTGCTTATGATGAATTCTCTCAACATTAATGAGCTTATTTGTGCTTCCAGCTGCCGGGATTGTGCCATCACCATTCGATTGCTACCTGGTCAATCGCAGTCTGAAGACGCTTGCTCTGCGCATGGAAAAGCACAAGAGTAACTCGTTGGCGATTGCCACGTTCCTCGAGACGCATCCGAAAGTCGAGCGCGTACTGCATCCGGGACTAAAGAGCCATCCGCAGCACGAGCTGGCCAAACGTCAAACGTACGGCCACAGCGGCATTATGTCCTTCTACATCCGTGGTGGACTTGACGAGTCCAGCAACTTTCTGAAGGCGCTGCAAGTATTCACGCTCGCCGAAAGTCTCGGCGGTTACGAGAGTTTGGCTGAACTGCCGTCCGTGATGACGCACGCGTCCGTCCCGATTGAACAGCGCGAGGAGCTCGGCATTACCGACGGGCTGCTGCGTTTATCTGTCGGGCTGGAAGACGTGGATGATTTGATTGCCGATCTGAAACAAGCACTGGACAAGGCATAGGCTTCTAATAAAGCACTAATTGCATCACCATAGCAACGTACAAATGAAAAATAATAAAAATGATATCATTTCCAATAAAAGGGGTTTTAAATTTACTACACACCAGATCGAGTCGGAGGCTTTACACCCACGACACTCCTTCGTGTATTTATATTTGTTCGTTTTCTACCTAATAAGGGAAGGTTTTTTTGCAGTATTTTATGCAGAATATGGGAAAAGTAACAGTAAACAAAATCAACTAACGTGAGGAAAAACGCTTTCTTCCGTTCATTTTTTGCTATTCTTTACTAAGGCTAGGCACACCGGGCACAAATTGTCCCGCTGCAGATCCGATCGAGAGTCGCTTTCATCGCCACCAACATCGTCGGCTGCGTTATAAGCTGTCTTTTCCTTGGGTTTGAGGTCCACGACCTCGTCCGTGTGGCAGCTGAGGTGATAGATATTGCAACATTCCATACATGCGCTCAACGTTTCGGTGGTTCCTACAATGACAGGAATTTTATTGCCAGTATTAATAATTGTTTGCGTATGGTGTTAAACAATCGTATTCTGTTGGATTCACATTATTATACACAGCTTGAAACTGATTTAATAGAAGTTGCTCATAATAATGAATGTTATTTGATTTAGAACAATATAAGAGGATAGTGCGAGAAGGAATTGGATTAAAGTATCGAAGATTACTTTATTACTATGTTTATGCAATTTAGTGTTTACAGAACAACCAGAACAACTTTATTACTTCAACCAAAGTAACTGTAATGTTAAAAGCCAAAACGATTCAAACTTACCGACTTTATTGCAAACGAAACACACTTTCTTTTCGGGCTCCAGCAGAGCACTGATTTCATCTTTTTCAATCACAGAGTCAGTAGAGGCAGGTTCAAGGGACGGTTTCGTGTCTGGTTCCGCGACGACATCCGAGGCGGGCAGCGAAGCTGGTGGCGGAAGTGCCTCATTGGACCAGGGTTTACGTTTTTTTATCGACTTTTCCGCCGGGGTAGTGGTGTATAGTAACCGTTTGTTCACATTGCACCGACGTTTTTGTACGATGTAAAATTGCTGTTCGTAGTCATCGAACCGACCGTAATGGAAATCTTTGCGCTCCGTGCTGCAACAGCTGCGACGCTTGCGTTCGTTTTTGCGCCCCTTTAGTAGATTACTGTCCTCGATCGTGTACAGTCCGAAGAGTTTCAGAAAGCCGTACTGCTCCCAATCGTCTATATTCGTAGGCCATGAGGGAATCGTTTCATCCAGAGGTAGTAGGCGTTCGTTGACGCATTCATCGATGCCACCATTTTCTGCAGGTTTGCGGACATTCGTGGAGTTGGATGATCCGGGCGTCGATGCCCGCGAATTTGATGAGTCTGATGAAACCGATGCGCTTCGATGTTCACCGGCGTTTACGGAACTGGCACGATTGTTTCGGCCGGCCTTAACAACCGAAGCGGGGGGACTCGTTTGCGACTGTTTAGTTATGGTTTTCTGAGTGGTCTTTACCTTATTCAGTGCCTGCAGTAGATTATTGCGTCCTCGTTTCACAGCAGCCGACTCGCGGATCGTTCTCGGCGAGATTTGATCTTCCGAATCAATACCACCCGTTTCCTGGTCCGTCGGTTCTTGCTTCACCTTTGGTTCTTGTTTCGCCGTAAACACAGGTGCTATCGATCGCGAACGGAGCATTTTTTGTGGTGTTACTGGCTGTTCGGGTGGTGTATTGCGCCTGGTTCCTCCAACAGTGGTGATCGTTCGGACGATAACTGGTGCCGGTGGTGTGAGCGACGTTGGCGGTGTGCTCGGAGGCGTAAGGGAAGGCTTCTTTTCCTTCGAGGCAGTATTGGACAGGTCACGTTCATCTTTCGGTTTCAGCAGCGATGTTTGCAAAACCGGCCTTTTACGCAGCCGGGTGTCACGCAAACTGGTTACGTCGGGTAATGAAGTGTCGGCATTGCAGCTAACCAGCGGTTCCAGACGATATTTCTGATACAACTGGGTTTCGTTCAATCGTTCCGATACACCATGCGGGACGTACACCGAATTATAAGGCATTTCAAAGTGGTTTGATAAAACCCATGCGACATAGCCATTGGCAAAGTCATCGCCAAGTTCGATGTGTTTTTCATTGGCCATCTTGCGCTGGAAATGCTTTAACCGCTTGGCTAGATCTTGCACCAGCCCACTCTGATCCTTACCGATCGCCCTCATTTCGTCCTCCAGCTCAAGCAGATACATTCTCACTTGCTCTTGCTAGAGATAGATCGCACAGTTAGTTTCCAATTATAGGGCTTGCCATAATGAGCTAAACACCTACCTGTACGATCGTCAGGTTTTTACATATCTGCACGAAATACTGTGGGAAGGATGAACGAAAACGGGAAAATTAAATAAGTTGTTGTTGAAAAATCATTCTGGGTGTCTTCTTGCATAGTACCGAACATGTTTTTCCTTGAGCGCACACGCACACTGCCACGAGAAACAAACCCACCTGATGCACTTTCACGCAGTCCCGCAAAGATCGTTGGCAGTAGGCGATGTCGTCCTTCAGCGTATCCGGTATGTGAAATTCTTTAATGATCTTTTCTTTCTGGCTATTGTTAACCATTTTTGAGTTCACTTATTGCACGACACTGCGATGGAAAGGACGGGAATTCTATACTCATCTGGTTTCTGGGTAAAAAAATGTTATCCCACCTGCGAGCGAAGTTATCAAAACCACACATGCACATCGAACGACGGCAGTGACCATACGGGTTGACAGCTTGTTTACAGCGTTTGTCATGCCGTGAAAGTGATAATGCATTGCTGCTTACTAAAACAATACAGTATAAATACTCATCTATTCGTTAAAAACAAATAGGTTTGGAGAAAAGCACAAGTAGTATTGAGATGTTGTATGCATTCACCGTTTTTTGCAATCATAGCAATCGTACCTATGAACACAACGATGGATAAATAATTAATAATAGATTTTACACAAACTATAATTAATGCAACTAACTGCACTCTTTAGCATGTTCTCAAAATGATTTGTCCTAGTTATTGTCCTATTCAATCCACAAATTACAAATCCACAACGAATTAACCACTGTGCGAAAGAATCAGCTGACATTTCGAAAAACGTAAACAAATAGAATTCCGTTGCGTGGTGTGCAAAAGTATGAAAAGTGTGAAAAAGAAAATGTTTTGAAGCGGCTTTTGTACGTTGTCTGCGTTATGAAAATAGGTTAACAAAACAGTGACAAGGGTTAAAAGGTTGCCTTCAGTAATAGCGTGCCGTCAATGCATTATTATAATTATGGTCCGAGAAAATAATGGCCATTTTTGCAGGTAAGGATAACCTTTCTTACTTGTTACTAGTTTTTGCTTAATGTTATAACAATGAAATGCATGTTACACTCATGAAATTACCCAGCTTCATCAATTGCCCGCTGTCAAAGGGTAATAATGTAAATTTAAATTTGATCTAGTCTGGACCACGAGAGCTATGATGGTAGTGAAACCGCGTCAAAGCTTACTGCTAAAGATAATTGATGATTTACGCCCAGTAATTGCAATGCAAACATATTTTAATATGGAACACATTCCTATTATACTTCGATATGAGGTTCTTCAATCTGTCAATGCATCTTTTATCGTTAATATGCTTAGCGTAACTACCAGTCTTAAAAAAATTGTCTTGCTAACTTTAGTATCACTTTCACAGTTTCAATCGACGTTGCGAAGATATTAAAAAAAAATATCCATAAATTAGTGAAATACTCAATATGCATTATGGAATCAACAAATAACTAACTCACAAAAAGATAAAATAGACTTCTCGTGAACTTAGACATCATCTTGTTTAAAGGCTCCTCCTGTTTGTTTCCTTTTATTAAATTTCAAATAATTACAATGTATTAATGTTTATTAAATTGTTAATTAAATTTATTTTCTCTCACGAAGAATAATAGTTGTGCTGCCGTCAAACTGTGTCTCTTTTAAAATTCCCTCCGGATGGTGTGCATCGAAAAAAAGTATCTGCTGACCGTGATGAAACTTTGACTTCGCAAACACAACACTATCTCCCTTCTCTAGCTCGGCTACTTTCAGTGCGATAGTGCCACCGTCTGCACGTCCTTCGTTGGTCCCGTTGGCATTACCGTACCTTTTTGCCTCATCGTGCACGATACTTTGAATAGTGCAAGATTTGTTGGTGCAAACGCTCAGCATCAGATTCGGGTGGTCGTCGTATTTGTGATGGCGGATTCGTGTTCTGTCGCCCCTGTCAGGATCGGTGCTTAGCTTCAGTACACGTACCGTCTTGTTCGAGTATAGCACGAATAAGGAGTCGTTCGCGTGTGCCAAACGTTTAAGATTTATTATAGAGTGCACTGAAAATAAACGTAATATGTAGAATAGAATAAATGGAATTGATTCCATCCCCAATCATACCGGTACTACTTACAAGAGTCTGGTTGAATTATTAAAACAGGATCGAAACCTGATTGAACGAAATGACTCAACCGTATTACCGTATGATTACTAGATAATACCATCTGATGGTGATCATGCAGGAGAAGATGTTGAAAGCTACGCAGCGCATCGTACGGTAATCGACCACCAATCCGACAGCTTAAGTCGATCACTTTTGCTTGAACCAGTGAAACATCCTTCGATCCCAAAGTCGCACTAAGATGGGGTTCCACTGAACTCCGCACGGCTACCTGCACGTGCCAGATTAGGATGATTCCGGAGGAAAACAATGCGAACACCTTCTGCAATAAAAATAAAATTACTAACTCTGGTACGCGGGCGAGAAGGTAAAACATACCTGATTAAAAGCATTTTCGTTGTTGGATTCAAAATTACTGTCTCGAATCACTGGTATTGGTAGGACCTTCACTGCTACCATTTCCCAGCAGTTTAGTTTATGCTTCTGTATCACACTCGGCGCAACGATCTGATGCGGTGCTAAAATTTCATTGCGACATCGGTCCGCATCTCCTAGCCACATTTGTAGAGTTCTTTAAGCGAGGACTAGAATTAAAGTATGATTTCCTAACATTTAAATTAACGTATGTCTTACCCATCGCTAGTGCCCGCAAACACCATCATTTGCTTGCGGAATTCATAATCCACACACACGATTGAAGACCACGAAGCAAAACGATACATTGGTCTCGAATAGGTTCCGCGAGCCCAAAATTCTAGCACATATCCATCCATCTGCCGGTCCGTTTCGTTTGTGCGCTTGTTATGCAACAATCTAACCTCAAACTCCGGACACATTTTGCTTGCTTCGAACGAACGTATCACCTCGTCGGCCGTCGATGATCGACGCATCGTACTAAAATGCGCTTCTGCCCCTTTGCTATCGCTTTTTCCAGTTGTTGTGTTTTGCACACAATAGCGTTTAGATTCGAGCAATGCTTCGACGATGGGTGCAGCTCTTCGTACTAACTGCAAAACGCCACGTTGTCGGCTTACGCCATTTCTTTTATCGCACCGGGGAGCACCGACACGTGGTGACACTAAATGCTCTCTCAAATTGGCCACTTTCGAGAACCTTCGCTCTAAAGAAACGTTTAGTGCGGAAAACATACGTTCGATGTTCTGTAAACTGCTGTAATTTTGGACACCATCGTCATCGTCTTCTTCTACACGGTCAATCCAGTCACCCTGTTCTTCCATTTTATGACCGTGACTTTGGTATCCTCCGTGCATGCAGGTTGATCGGTCACGCCTTGAAATCCCAGACGTTTGTGAAGCCGTCGAACTAACGCCACGCTCGGTTTGAGTGTGCTTGCCGTGAGCAACTGTGGTAGTAACACCGAAATTAGTACGCAGTTCCGCATATTCTTCCGGATCGAATCGGTACAAATCAACTGCTATGTCGTTGAGCGATATTTTACTCAAAATATCAACACTTCTTGTGCTTCTTGTGTTTTGGGCTTCTTGGATTTTCACTTCAGTTACCTCTTCTACGACTACTGCCCCTTTGACAACGGGTAGGGATATTTTCTCCTCCGCTTCATCCTCATCCTCATCATCGCCACCTTCCGAGGACGAATTGCTAGGTTCGGTGTTTTCATCGCTACTATCGGAACTGGAACATGCGGCACTTGGCATGCTTTGATCCGACTCAAAGTCAGACTCGTAATCATAGACGGGTTCCGGTGTTGGGGGCTTAGTAACCGCTGGTAGCTTAGTAGCGCTTGGTGCCACAGGGGTCACTTTCTTTGGCGCACTAGGAGCTACTGTTAGTGGCTTGGGTTTACTTGTTGGTGGTTGTTTCGGAGCTTCCTTACGAGCTACCGTTTTAGTGGTCGGCTTTTTGGTAACGTTTGCACGAGTTGGGCGCGACGGCCCTGGAGGTTTACGGGGGCCAAATGACATCTATAGAAAGGGAATTGGAAATACATTTTGTGGAACTTTTGTGTGATTTACATTTAGCGAACAGAAGAAGACACGTTTCGTCAATTTCTCGCAGCTGATAGATTTTCATATCGGTAGTCACGAATTTCATTCTAGTATCCGA
>JXWZ01003775.1:0-41222 GCA_000956215.1 Anopheles farauti No. 4
AAGCAAGCAAGGGAAGACAAATATAATAGTCGGAGTAGGCTTGCTTTTTTGTAAGGATTTTATCATATCAAAGATCATCCGATGCTATGTTCTTCCGTTGACAGTTTTAACTTTGACTTTTTTCTACTTCCTTTTGCTTTCCGAACATATGTTCTTTTCCGTGCCTTTTTCTCACTACCTTGTTTATCATAATCCCTACAACAGGAAGAAAGCCACGCTAAGAAGATTAAGAACTAGAAAGGTTATTGGATTTTTCGATTTTTTCAACGTTAACTCAATAGATTAACATTAACAAGTTCTTTCGAATTCATAGTTCCCATGTTACTGAGGACCGTCCTGTGGCCCAGTTGTAGGGGATACGAGACAAGGAATATAATAAAAGATTATGAAAAAATTCAAAAAAGCCCAAAGTGAAATGTCTAGCGCTCGGGAGTTATACGCCAAGTGGTATCAGGGAAAGTGTACCACTTTTCGGCAGCTCCACCAATTTTATTTGGCTACCATATATGTGAAAAATGAAATGAAATGTTTCTTGAAATTGCTACACCAAATTGCCGAAAACTGGTACGCTCACCTTAGATTGTTTTGAGAAAATATGTGTTGTTATAGTTTTGTTTTCTTATAGAGACACTGTTACGTTGAAATTGTGACCAAAGATAGTTTAAAGTTGACTTATGAACGTACTGGTGAACGCAATATGCGCTTTGCAATACAGCTCTCTCAGTCAATAACATAAATTACAAAAACCATTAAGAACCCGACATTAGTTCGACAAACTCACAGCGCTAAATTAAACATGAATGATTGCAAAATATGCATTATCATAAGGGACAATTTAACTTTATTGCGTGCAACAGACTGATCAAATTCAATACTAAATATGTAATATAGCTTTTGGAAGTCGTTATTTTGCATCAAGAATGTCTCTGTAACTTCAACGCTCATGAAATTTTACCTTAGATTTTCACCAAATTGCGCCGCATATTTTGTTATAGAATCCTTTCATATTATGAAATAAATAAATTATGTTGCGAAAATAAAAAAATAAACTTAAGAAACTATGAGTAATATTTTTTAGATACATGTTCCCTTTTAAGGGAGAAGTTCAAATCTTCACGGATCAAAACTATATTTCACAAGTTCACCTTGAAAAAAACTCTTTTTTGCCTATTCATGGTAAATATGCATAAAGCATGGTATAACGTATGACTGGCACAATAAAATCCCAATCCCGATGGTTAGATCCGACATTTTTAGTACCATGCCACCCTGATCAGGTCGACGGATTTTGCTGATTTTGCTCAGGATCCAAGAGAATCTTTGTTTCTGTTTCTAATTCGCTCTCAGTAGCGATAGCGAATATGGGAAAAGAAAAAAATATTTGCTTCTTCTTTTGTAACTTTTTCTACAGGATGCCAATTCTACAGTTTTCATTGAAATATTATGTACATATTTTTTGTGGATTTTAAACGACAGATTCAATATTATTTATCGTTGCGTTTTCTCTATTTGAATATTTCCCCAATAGATGATTTACTTAGCGGGGCCAGAAAAAGAAATCGGAAGTGGTTGTGTCCCGCATAAAAACATAACACTTTATAATTAGAAATGTAACTAACATCGGTAGCACACGATAAACAATTAGAAACATGTCCAATCAGGTGAAGTATTAGATAACATATGTGACTGGAAGGTGTCGTACACCAAGGAAAAGTTCGATTGGCTAGCCTTAAGCAGCAAGTTAACCCAAAGTAAAAAATCTCAAGAAGGTCTTTATCTAAACTAGTGGTTGGAAATTCAACATGCATTCAAAGTCATATTTTCTTCTTTACTCGATACATCTATACTGTTGTTTTCCCAGCTCTCGACACAAAATGTGACCAAAATGTTTATAGTTCATATTTCTTAAATTAATCTTTTTTTAACGCAACCAATACTGTTCCGACATTAAGCTATCAAGCTAGTTTCAATACTCTAAATTAAAGCGATTATACTAACCTAACCGACAGCGTTGTCTGAATATCGACTTGTTAAAGCTAATCAAATTTGCAGTAGACTAAATGTGAATTAGTACGTATTCCATTCCATTCAAAAACTCAACCCATGCTATGTTGTATATTCTCCGCCCTACAGCCATGCAGCAGCCAATCGGATTTGCTGAACCAAATACATTTTTTTAAACTTTTCATGTTTTTCGTTGAACAAACAACGCGGTACTCTAAAACCCAAGTGCTAACGATATCCTCAACATAAAGCATCCGAAAAAAATTATCGCGACCCTTAATCCCTTGATGGATTTGTTTTTCTTCATCCACCGATTGATTTCTACTTTGCTTTATGTAAAATGCCGGCTTAATGGAGACACTAAAAAACGATTTAAATGTACAGAATGTCTAAGCAAACCCGAATAAATTGATTTTCTTTCTGCACGCATTAGCCTGCCTCCAGATGTATCCAGCAGCACCGCGGCGTCTGCCATCACTTTCCTTCTTCACAAACTCCAGATTATACGAAGAGCAGGAAAGCAAAAACGTTTGATTCGTTTCACCACATACTCTTTATTCACTGCCACGCACAAGAAGTTTTTTTACTAACTTCAACACATTTTACGTACATGGGTAGCCGCAAACATAGAGTACATATGAACGAAACACCACATTACTTCACCGAGGGGTCAAGCGAACCGAACGACCGGTCGAAACGTCAACCGGAATCCGCCATCCAATCGACAGTGGCGGTTTCATTGCACCGCCACTTCACTTCACTTCCTTAACCTGCAGACCAGGGGGCAGAGACTGCTTCAGTTTCTCTGCCTTCTCCATATCCTTTACCACTAGCGTGTACAGATACCGGGAGCAGCGGATCTTGAACTTGGTGTTGTTCTCGTTCTTCTTTATCTTGACGGCACGCGCATCCTTCCTGCGGGCCTTGATGAGAAAATCTTTCACTTCTTTGATTTCCTGCGGCATCCTGTGGACGGGAAAGTGGACAGCATTGTACAACAGCACTTGATCTGTAGTGAGATGATTATTTTACTTACTTTATACGTTAAATATAGCGAATAAAGATGAAAATTCACTTCGCCTCGGTAACGTGCGTGTTGTTGACGTTAGCGACAACCCAAGAAAGAGAGAGAAAGAGAGGAAAAACGGAAACCAAGCAAGTTACTAGTGATGGGCGTGTTTATCTGCTCCATCCAATCCGCTCCATAAAAGAGACCATTCAATCCAATCCAATAACAATTTGAATCACCGAAACGTTAATGAAGATAAATTAAGCTAAATAATGCCTGCAAATTGCAGCTAGACAAACATTCTGGTTCTGAAAACGTATAATTTTACATAGTTATATTATTTAAATCATAAACATGCTTATAAAAATGATGTACCCAAACAAATACAACTATTGAAACATTTTAAAAGACAATTTCAATGTACACCTAACATAATAAATAAAAAATTAACACGACATGGTAACTAAACAAGTTGTTAAACATAACAATGTAAATAAAATGCAGACAGTAAAAACAAAGCGCTTTTACTTCGTTCGTTTTCCTAGCACGATATCCATGAAAGTAAAAGTGGAATTATTTGTTTTACAATTTATTTCTGGGTAAATATGATCACTCCACGAATGCGGAACGGAACGATTTCCGGTAAATATCTGATCGATTTGACTGTATGACAGTAGTACAGTTTAAACAACACAATGTTATAAACACACATTATTTTGTATTCAATCTGAAATTATAATACATTTTAAGTAATTATGGATAAATATGTTTTCGAATAATTAAAAACTGATATCTACATGAACCTGCTAGCAAATACAATACAACATAAAAAATAAAATAGTATAAATAAGGCCATCATTTTGCAAATTATAGTTGGAATCAACTGTATCTATTACAATTCCCTTTATAAAAATTAATAATACTGATCCAGGAAAAACTTAATGTTTTACAACAGTTTATTGTCTCAATTTTCTCTCAAACTTCTCAATCGTTTTGTCAGCTCAATGCAACGACCATATTTAACATCAACCAAAGGGTCACCATGACTGCACTGCAGTCATAGAAATGAAGAATGTATTAATGTCCTTTACCTTCAGCAGTGTTTAATATACTTTATATTTAGAGATATTTTCACACTTCTGCTACTTAAATGTCTTCGCATGTTTAATTAAAATAATCCTAGCTCCATCAATGTCAATCTAACTTACTCTCAAATGTCCATTAAGCATTCCCTTTGTGAAGATTGTTGTGGATCAGATCGGTTCGAAAACTCTAAACACTTTGCCAAGGAAGAAGAAGATGAAAACTTCAGTGTGAGGCAGAAGTCCCGTTGCTTGTTCTTTCCTGTGTGTCGTGCTCGTTTTTGCGTAACCAGTGTAAAGTGGTAATTGAATTAAACGTACTGTATTTAGACAAGTGTTGTTGAGTGTAAAATTTTAGCCATCTACATATTTAAGATCATGCGAATAACATTCCGATAAACATGAAATAGTTTCACTAAAGATACGAGACACATCTCAAAACGTACGCTCGTGCAGTGGTTTGTGGACAAGAAGGGAAAAAGGTGCGGCGCTTTTGGGCGAAGGCAGTGGGTGGTGGTGCGCTAGTGAGTGTGATTAAAAATAGAAAGAACTTTGAACATCCGTATACTACTAGTCACGAAGAATCCGGCGCAACTGATTACCGATGTATGTTTGTTTACCAACTTACAAGTTTTGCATAATTATCACAATGGAATGTTGGAAAAGAAATACTTCAATTACTTTTAAATAGTTTCAAGCTCATGTCTACTCCATCAGTTTATTCGGGAATGGCTGCTGTGATTAAACTATTGACCAAAGTTAATCAAGTCAGCAGCGATGTGTAGTACCGTAGGGTTAAATGGTGCGTGAGACTTGTGCAGAGAAGAAAAACATGCTCCATTCGTCCTTGCCAGTCGGCATTCTTCCCGTTTGTTTGGTTTCGTTTTTCCTCACTGACCCACTTTTGTGCTCTCTTTCTTTCTTGCACCCCAACGCTCCCTATCACTCTCACGTGTGCATGCGTCTGAGCACTTGACACATGCACGATTCCGTACCATGATGGTGGCGCGTGGCAAGAAAACAACATCAACGAAAGTGTACGCGAAATGTTATTAGAATGGTATTTAATTTGTGTTTTTCAAGCAAAATATCATATATTACATGAACTAAAAATTACTATCACAATTACCAGCTATATCATTCTTCTCTTAACAGAAAGAATTACTACGTAGTCCAGTGTTGCTGCACATGTTTGGGATTTGCACCAGAAACAGGATGTTGTGCTACTAATGTATTAATTGATTCAATGGCCTTATCGTTAGCCTCTGTTAGCCGTTGTGGTGTTGTAAACCAAAAGAAACTCGACCGCTAAACGGATTGCCACACAAACTCTATGCTTGTCGGAGAAACTCGTTAACACCTCATGCGAATTCCTCATCTCTATCGAAACGAAGGATTCGTTAAAACGTTTCAAATGGAAATGGAAGAATGATTTCCTTTCTTGTGTTAAAGTGATCGTATTATAAAATGTTTCGAATACTGCTAATATTGTTAGGTAATGAAATTAACGTAAAAGTGCAGCTCACACTCTCAAGTGTGAAAAAACCGTATGTTATTTGAAGCAAATGTAAACCTTCTTTTTCTTTTCGTTTTTCAAAACTACGACCAACTTTTAAAGTTTTCAACAACTAGCATGTTGGAATAAAATACACGTAACATAAGTAAAACTCGATAGCTTTAACGCAAACCGCAAGAGAACCCCTTTCCAATCAAATTACGAATCTTTCCTACTTGAAAGAGATCACCTTGAGAAACTTTCAAATTTTTCATTCATAATAAGTGACCGATCGCTTGTACCACCGTCGTATATGGCCAACAGCGTAAAGACTTCGCCACGAAGCAGCAGGTCAACACCCAAACAAACGCAAGTAAAAAAGGCATCGACTTTGAAAAGAAGAGAACCAACAAAAGCAAAACAAAATTATGCAATCACATAAACTGACGGCAGCTTGTGCTTTGCGACAAATGTTCGAGCCGCGTGCTGCTCTGTCGGTCAAAGTCCTCTCCAGCGCGCCAAACCACGCGCGGAACCGTAAAGGCCGAAGAACACAACACAACATCCACCTTCTATTGCGCACTCATACACACACATCGAAGCGCATGCAAAGCTTGTCGTATCCATTCGCGGCCAACAACAACGAAAGCAACATACGTCGCCAATAAACCGGTGTGTTAAGTTGTCGCACTACTGGCCGCTGCCGTTGGAGGTCAAATCTGTGAATGGACTACTGGTGTCGACGGCAACGGCCGAGCGAGGAAGCATCTGTTGAATGCAAGCAAAAACATGCACGATACCGTCGCTGTAGTCAGCACAAACAAACTGTTGCACCAAACTACAATACATTCGTCTAGTATACTTCGATCAGGGGATTTTTTCGATGCAGGCTGCTGTCGCTGAAACCGGTTTGCCAACAGTTGGTTCCAACCTTCGCCAGCGCTGGCAAAAGTGCAATCGTAGCAACCGATGCAGCCGAATCGTGTAATTTATTTCGCTCAATCAAGCGCAAGCGAGAGCAGGAGATTTTATATCGCATATCTCGGGGTACCAATCCGGTAGGGTAGGATAGGCGGCTTCGTTTATTGCTTTCATCAACTTGGCCCGCGCCCAGAAAAGATCATGATAGCGAATCATCCCACGATGGAGAACTGACGTATTAGGAGTACCAATCAGCGGTAGGGAATAGTGTTAGTGAGAGTTAACAAATTTATTTGTGTACACCTTGGCGTTGTTTGGATGTTGAGGATATTTTTGGGAAAGATTCTTCCGAGATTCGTAAAACATATGATGCAGTAGTTTGTTTGTTGCTTGTGTTAGAGCTCCTCGGTTGGATAACACGAACAGTTTATCATGCGCCTAATGCCAACCTTGGTACGAAGGTCGTTTTGGAATATCCCTTCTCGTGACATCGGCATCGGTTTTCGTTAATTTCGCTCCCATTCCTCTCCTCCTAGGACGAAAAAAACAACGATCACAAACGTAGACACCTTCTCCATGAGTTAAGCCAATCCACACTACACTGGGCAGACTTATCGTGGGATTTACCGAGCACGAAATGAAAACGGAATCGAAACGTTTCTTATCCAGCGTCCAGCGGTTTAGTTTAGGGACGAATGTGTGCAACCTTTATTTTTTCATCAGCATAACGTCTTATCTGCTTATTTTTCTACGTCAGCGTTAGAATGTTGTGTGCGGGCTTGTGATCGCAGCAACTTACCGGACGGATTACTTGCGAGGACGTTATGTATTCCAGGCGCTAGATTTTAAGATACGGGACAGCGTGAAGTGTGTTTGCCGATAAGCGAAAAGCGATGCCGGTGGTGCGACGCACATTCGAAGGCCTTTTCTTGACTGTTTTGTGAATAGAAATTAATTGAAATTAAAACTTTTTGATAATGCTACCCTCCTGTTCGTTTGGAATTTCTAAACGGTTGTAAGCACTAAATGCAGGATAGGGCGCACGCAATCGCTAAATTTTAATATCGCTGTTGTGCTCATTAAGCCAACGTTTATTAGCACCGTTATTAGGTGGATTCTCGTGTATTTCCGTCTCTGAGAGTAGGACTCAAACAACACTCCACTGCGGTCACAGTATGTGAATATGCGAATCGATACGCCTGCCAGTGCACGCTGATAAAACACCCAATTTTAGGGTTTTTTTGTTTTTGCTCAAACCACCCGTGCACTTATCACTTCCTCGTTCCAGGCCGGGATTTGCAAAACCGGCTCATTCCGGATTGGGATTTCAAGTGTTATTCATTGCCCGATAAGCGTAGTACATTCAACGTATGCAACAAAAAAACAAACGCATACAAAATACGTTTGACGCTCAAAGTTTTCGTGATGAGAAAACTAAATTGATGGAGTAGAACAGTTTCATACGATACTGCAAACGAGATCGAAGAGTTTGGGGCCTAAACACAAACCAACATCGCATCGCCCACAGTACGTTCCATCGTTTAAGCATCATAATCCACTCGGCCTGCGACTTGACCGCGAATCCGTCCGTACATGTCGTAGTGCTGCCGGAACTCGCTATCGGTTTCTGCGGCGCAACGCGATTGCCGCGGGTTTGGACTTTGTACCGACGTCGCGTATCCCCTCGCCGTGCACCCGTTATTTACGTCACCGGCATCGAATTCGACAGAAGTTTGTTTATTTGCCGCTTGCTCTCGACAGCAATGTTGCGACCAGAACCTGTTAGAAGAGCGTGGTCAAGTGGTTGACAGCGCTTTTCAAATGACCAAACAAACGTACGATCTAAAGGTGAAGTTTTCGAGCGCTAAAAAGGTACATTGAACTGAACACACTGCCTTCTAGATCTGCTATTAGGCAAGGCGATTGCTCCCATCGAGCGACCGTATTTACGTATATTCCCGTATGACACACGGTTTGTCAGGTGTCCACACACAAGCTAAACTCATACGTTAATCCAAAGCTTTGTGGCATTCTGAACACGATGGTCAGCACCCTGTGGGATTCAGTTTAACATGCTGACTTATGATCAAAGGTCGCTGTGAATTCAGCATTCAAACGAACAGCATAATGATGCTGCAAAAAACACTTGTAATTGTATTGCCAAGCCGGCAGTAGGTACGAGTAACACACATGTGCACCGCATCCATGAATAGACCACCGCTATCTGCGTTTCTAACAAATCCCTCCACCGTTCGTGGCTTCACCACTGGGTGGATCATCCGGTTCTGCTTCTTTAAACCAATCTGCCCGTCGTCGTCGTCATCGTCGCCCGAATGGAGACGCAACTCGTGATCGTCTTCACACACAAACATGCACGGAAAGCCAGCACTAGCCGCAGCGGATCTCACAACCCTCCCCACCACTGCGGCACCAGGGCAGGCCTGGCAACACAAAGGTGCGTGACGTAGAACGCCTGTGTGCCTTGGCCGTCGTCGCATTTCCCACTATCTCGGAATGGATTGAACGGACGGTTCTCTCATGACAAAGCAACTGCTGGTAGCGAACACCCCGATCGCGAGCAGTCGACGGTCGCTGGCCAGCTCGGGCGGTAGTGTGTATTATTTGCGTTGACTTTGCACGTCGCGACCTACTCCCATCCAGCCACTAGCAGCTTCCAGTGAACTTGGAGCGTGACCCGTTTCAGAGGCTCCACTGATAACGGTAGTGTTGTTTGGTAGCCTTTTAGTATCACAATTGTGACACGTTGCGTGCTGCATATTTACGTGATCCGTGTGCTGTTTGCTGTAGGAATTATGTAACGCAACGGGAGCGAGGAGCCAGCACCCTCAAGCGATCGTCCATGTTTGAAGATCGAGCCCTTCATATTTGAACGTCTCTGTCTAATATGGACACATACAGGGTGGTTGTTGTGAACCGTGAAGTGCAGTGACTTGTTTTCAGAGCTGCGTGGAGAAACAAAACAAGCTGCGATCATCGTGGCATGTGGTAACAGAAACTGTCAGTTGGTCAACCAAATCGATAGGCTGTAAGCCCTTTCGTACACTAGCCAACTACCTTGGCTGGTGCAATTTCAGTTTTAAAGGTATGGCTAGTGGCTCGACAGAAAATAGCCGACAGTCAACGAGATTTAACTGCTTAAGTTGGTACTATCGAAGGCCATCGAAATCGGACAATATCGTCTTCTTCGCCTAGGTGAAAGGTTCGCATGGCATTTACACAATGGACAGAAGGAGCTCTACCTGTAAACTAACCCGAACGACCGACCCTAAGGGCAGCCGTGCACGCGTCCCATTGTCGCCATAGTTAAGCAGCAGTAGGCTGTGATTGGGAAGATAATGAAGCAATCCATTACTTCCGCCGCCTTCTTGGACTGTTTTTGTTGCCTTTTCTTTGCTCAACCACGCACATGTAGCATTTTATATTCTAGCGAACGGAATGGAACTAGATTATCCTCACCTTCGCACTTGATTCGCATTTCGCAGCACCCCCATTTGTGTAGACGAAAGGAAAGTGGAAAGTTTACGGTACGGCACAGTCTAACGAGCTTTGGCGTGCACCCACGCGGATTGGCCCGAAGGTGTGTATTCTGTTCCGTTCGTCCAAACGCAAACCATATGAGCGTGTTTACCGGCACCTTGTAGGTGGAAACCATTTTCTCTACCGTAGCTTTTCTTAAAGCTCGAAGTTTTCGCGCCCTACTCGGTGCCGTGGTGCATTCGAGCCGATCGACACGTCGTCGATCTTCGTAACTCAGCTTCATCAGTGATCCCGAGTGGCTTTTTCAATGTCAAACAAAAGCAAACGAATGCGGCACCGTGTGGTATGGGTTGTGGTTAGTTTCTTCAAATCGTGTCATAATCGCATGCCATGGCCCTGGGGGTACGGGTGCGTTTCGAACACGCTCCGCAGGCGGTTATTAGTGTGGCGCACTCCACCGTAGCACAGTGGCTCGGTGTATTTTTGAGAGAGGGTAGCCTTCCAGCGTTCAAGGTCAGTGGAAGAGTCGAATGATTTTGCAATCGAATTGAAAGTTGGCATCTCGAGAGACGCAGGCGTATCGCCAAGCTTGAATGAAGAGCAACATAAACCTGCGGTAAAGAACGCGAAGAAGTTATACTTTAAATAACATAAACCGTAGCACTGATGAAGGGTGCATGAGTGGCAATTTCTCAGCGCAGGGGGGCCTCTAGCGGGGGGTGTGTGAAAATTTACTCGTACACAGTACTTCTGGTGATTGTGTTCGTTTCCTTATCATACAAAAGGTGGTGTCTGATCGTAGTAAAGCAGTAGTAGATTCCAACAGTTTTCTACAATAACAACGCAAACGTGATGCCGATGACGGGCACTTGACGCATAGTTTATTATAAAATCACGTAAAAAGTTTAGTTGAGTCATTGACACTTCTGCAGTTTGTACCACATTTGCCGCTGAGTGTGATTATTATCTGCCACTGCTTACAGTCCCAATGTGTTGCAATATTTATTTACTTAAGCTCGCACAATTATGACAATGCCGATTACATCATCTGATATAGAAACTTACAGTGTAAGGTGAAGCTTCTTATGAAGCTCGATTCATACAAGGAGTATTACTGCTTCTCGATTTTCGAACAAATTTAGGGGTTTCATATTGTAATATTTCACAAAAAAATAATAGTTTTTAACGATCAAATAAGTTCTCTTGTAAATGTTACAAATGTTTGCAATTATTGAGCAGTAAAAAAGATCCTTGAGTTAGCTTCAGAAACGAACGTTTTCTAATAATTTATGAGTAAGAATGGTTCAACTCTATATTGGAGTTTTGTATATGCTTTGATCTACTTTTGATCTACATTTACTTGAAAAAAAAATTGAAGTTACGAAAATGTTTTCTACGATTTTTTTCCGATTTTTTGTTTATATTCCAAACCTCAAACCGGAAAACGGTTAAACGGGAAACGGTTTACATCGATTTTATAGTGCATGTTTTAGAAGAAACAGTGGTTAATCAGAGCCACATAACCACTGATTAACCAATCAAACTGCAAAAAGTGTCCTGATTTGGAGTCTTATTATAAAAGTTGGATGATAAAGTGCATTTTCTGAACTAATGAGTGTATGACAGTGTTAATATCGAACATTCGCTGCTTCTAAAGGCACAAATTTGAGGGAAAATTGTTCGCCCAAACTCAAAATGTTTCATGCACTTTTTGTGTCTTATTTTTCATTAGCCGTATTAGGCTTTAGACGTTTTTATTTTAGAAGTGACGTTTTAGGTATATTGTTAATATTGTTAAAAATATATTCGATATGTTATACGGTTTCAACCCGATCATTTAACTTATTGATTAGGTTATTATGACGGATTGCATTTATGGAAATTTTGGCTTCGGAAACCAATCAGCTAGCTTGTTTATTTTGCTAGGAAACGCATATCAAACTTGTTTTGAACGTTTTTGTCGCATTGACCGAGTAACGTGATGAACCGGGGTGAGGTTATCCGGTAGTGAAGTGAAGTGCATTGTAGGTAATTATAATATCGGCATAATACCATTAGGACCGGTGCACTACTTGCAACTGTAGTGGACCGTGAATGATTGTTAACCTTCATCCACTTCCACCACGGCGGGGACGGCAGCATGACACACCGTCTTTCCTTGATACCGTCGTCATTTATCTTGAACCGCTTATCTTGAAAAGTGCCATGCGTGCGTACGCGACATGCCTTCTTACCCTATCAGATAGCGACTTGTCCGTGCGCGATAGTATTAGGTCTCCGCAGCAAAACAACACAATCATAACCTCTAATAATGTGTGCTTTGGGTGACCTATTTTGATATGGAAAACATTGCTTTTCGACTCGCTGCTAATTTGTCGCCTCTTCTTTTCGTTTGCAGTGATATTCGAAAAATTTTTATCAACTGTAACATCACCGCGATCGTTGAATTGTGCATCAACGGATTGTGCACGGTTGTGATAGGACTGGTAGGAGCATAGCGATACTCTCCCGCTAGCCGGGGATCCAGTGCTTTCGCTGTATTTAAACCGGTAACGAAAAGCCGGTGCTATGGCTGAAGCCCATTCAGCTGTCGCATTTTCCTTCTCAATCACCCACGAAGGATGGGACATTAACTACGATCGCGAGGTGCTGGACCTCGTCTGGCAGTCCGGTGTTAGATCGTGGAAGAAACGATTGGCCCGCTTCCGGGTAAGTAAAATGTGATATGGGCCATGCTAACCGATCTGTCTCACTAATGCATTTTAATTCAATTTTCACAGACTGGCGTACGCAACGGTGTTTACCCGGCTCATCTACAAAGTCTGTGGTTGGTGATAGCGATAGCAGTGGGACTACATTTTACACAACGACATGTTCCGTTCGATCTAGTTAACAAATGGCTATCAATTTTACCAGGGTAAGCATTTGAAGAGAGAGAGAGAGGGATCGAAAAAAACCCTTTAGAAAATATTAAAACCCCCAATCATTTCCACACACGCTCTTCCAGGGACTCACTGCAATGGCAACTGACGGCATGCTCATTGGCCGGTTTAGTGGTATGGCTTTCGATTTGCTACACGATGCGATACTCGCTGAAACTGTTGCTGATGTACAAGGGATGGATGTATGAAAAACGGGCACCGGGCAGCAAAGTGTCGCTGAAGGTAAGCATTGTACACCATCGGTGCGGTTCTTTCTAAGCTTACATTACACCTTCGATGCAGACGCGACTGTGGGGACTTTTCGTGAAAGTGCTGGCCACCTGGAACAAACCGGGACTGTACAGCTTCCAAGGATCGCTCCCGAGGCTACCGTTGCCAAGCGTGCAGGAAACGATGGGCCGATACCTTCGCTCCGTTCGTCCACTTCTGGACGACTCGAACTACAATCGCATGGAGCGCCTGGCGAAGGAGTTCCAGCAGGGCATCGCCACGAAGCTGCAGCGCTATCTCCTCCTGAAGAGTTGGTGGTCCACGAACTACGTGTCCGATTGGTGGGAGGAGTACGTCTATCTGCGCGGTCGTGGTGCGCTCATGGTGAACAGTAATTTCTACGGCATCGACGCCATCTTTATGCATCCGACGAAGGTACAGAGCGCACGGGCGGCCAGTGTAGTAAACCTGCTGTTACAGTTCCGTCGTACCGTCGAGCGCCAGGAACTCGAACCGGTGAGTAGTGTTTGCATTGCGGTGACTGATGCCGTTTGTTTTCCACTTGATCATTTTAAACACACCCTTTCTCAATGATTTGACAGATTCTAGTGCAGGGATTGGTGCCGCTGTGCTCGTGGCAGTACGAGCGTATCTTCAACACCGTACGTGCCCCCGGCGTGGAAAGCGACAAGATCATTCACTACCAGGATTCCAACCACATTGTCGTGCTGTTCCGCGATTGTTACTATAAAGTCATCATCTACCACAACGGGCGTCTTTTGCGTCCGTGCGAGCTGCAGATTCAAATCGAACACATTCTGCAACAGCGCGAAGAAAAACCACAACCCGGAGAGGAACTGCTCGCCTCGTTGACCGCCGGCGATCGTACGAAGTGGGCCCAAATCCGGCAGACGGTGTTTGCGAAGGGTGTCAATCGCACCTCGCTGCATACGGTCGAGAGTGCCGCGTTCGTGCTGTCGCTCGACGAGAAACCGTTCGAGTTTGATTTGGCTCATCCGGAAAAGCTGGACCAGTTTGGGCGATACCTACTGCACGGAAATGGTCACGATCGTTGGTTCGATAAGAGCTTTACCGTGTGCGTTGGCAGCAATGGAAGGGTAAGCTTAGTGAATAGTACCATTAATGAATTATTAATAATTTTTACCCCTTTTTTTCCTACACACATAGATCGGATTTAATGCGGAACATACGTGGTAAGTTTGAGAGCTGATATTAATGCAAATCAATACGTTCACAGATCATCATGGAAATTACATCGTGTACTTGAAGATTCAAACAAAAAACACAACGCCGATCATGCTCGTATCTTATCCTTTCGGAGGAGACTACATTTCGTCTTTGGAGTGATGTGTGATCTAGTGTCGTAATTTGTTACAAATGTCTTATGTCTTTTCTTTTTTTTCTTCCCCAAAAAAAAAATCATCTCTGTACAAAAAAAAAATTAAAAATCTCTTCTCCGTTTATCGTCCACGTCGTTGAACATAAATCATCATGCTATATACGCATTCGGGTTACCATCACACGATCAATAAACCACGTTCGTGTCGATTTATTTCACCACACGTACGGACATGTATCCCACGTCATCACACCTCATCTGTGCCGCGAACGTATCAACTCGATGTTCTAAAACATACAGGGCGGATGCAGCCGTTATGTCCCATATTTGGGAAATGTTGATCGTGGGCGAAACGGAGCAGCGGTAAAGTGTATTCCGATTCCGATATCTTTTAATCTCTCTCGCTTTTTTACTGTATTGCTTTCTGTAAATAGTTGCTACAATGGTATTATTTAAAACGGACCATACAGTGGGGTGTATGTATAGTTTTGGCGAAGCATTCGCACGAACTTACACGGAATGAAGTCGGTAATAGCTACTGGTCCTGTTTTCATATTCTTTTAATAATGGTAAAAAAGAAACGCATACGGTCGTTGTACATAGATTCACATTATGCTTTGGTTGCTGCATTCGGTTTGCACTACGGTGTGTCAGTTACGCTAGGAACTGAGCTGTAAACTGCAAGTGCGTTGGTTAAGGTCATTCTCATTCACATTTGAATCGTTCGCATTGTACATACAAAAGATACTCGACAGGTGATGGTGAGGTCAGCTTCTTTGGGAACAATCAATCGGCGTGTTATATGTGAAGGGAAACTATTTTTCCAACATCATGAATCTATTCTGTCGCGATGATTTTCGAAGACTACATCTTTGTGTATTCCATACCCTATTCTCTGGACGACATTTTCCATTCCACGTTGAACACATCTGATGAACTTGTTTTCAAACTATACACATAACTACTACTGTTCTACTGCCTTCTGTTTCCCACCAGGGCTGATGCTCCTGTAATGGCACATGTTTGGGAATATATTGTCGCTGAAGAGGCAATCAATAAACGGTAACGGTTTTATTTTAATGACCATCCTGTCGCCTTAAACACTCTGACAGTTCGAATAACGTACCTCCCATAATGTCTACTAAACTAACCCACACGCGTGGCACGTGCGAAGCATGTATTGTAGCTAACTAAACACACCACTGATGAAAACCTAACAAACATCATCTTCACTCCAATGCTACATGGAGCGGATTAAAAAGAGCTTATTTTAGTATAACAAACTAGTCGTACGAAAAAGTAAAACGAAAGTCTTCTTATTAGGTTACCAGATTTGGCATATTGAATGAAATGAACGAGTTCGATTGGTGTAAAATTTCTCTAAACTGATGTTTTAAATTTTATTTCACGATGCTTATATTTGTAAAGGCAAAATTTATTCTTTAAACCTCGAAATTCGACTCTTACAAAAGTTATACGCCTGTTTTAATGCAACAGACCTAACCAATTTAGATTTTTTGTTGATTTGTTTGTTGAATATCGTTACAAGAATAATTAAACCATGCTTCTAACAGTAGCGCTAAGTAGTTGGTGTTTTACGCTAGTTTGCACGTGAAAGCTAACACGAGAGATATTGTACGTTTTTCTGCATTACATCGGACACTCTAAACAATTTTCCCTACATTTTCTTTTTGTTGGTCATATGATAACGCACCCGTTACGCAAGCAGATATGATGAAAATGGCAACCCGGTCGGCATTCCCGAGTTCGAACCACCGACTCCCAAGCGTTTGGTGTGGGATCTGAATGATAAGGTTGCACTGGATGCCATTGACGAGGCACATCTGGCTGCACAGAAGCTGTTGAATGTAAGTCGTAAAGATTCCCGTTTAACAGTATGCGATCGTTATCGCTAACCGTTGTTTTTTCCCACACCATGACAGGATGTTGATCTTCGCATTTTGGTACACGATGCGTACGGCAAGGGGTTGATGAAGACCTGTCGACTTTCTCCGGATGCCTTCATTCAGATGGCACTGCAACTAGCATACTACAGAGATGCAGGGAAATTTTCGCTCACCTACGAAGCGTCTATGACACGCTTGTTCCGCGAAGGTCGCACGGAGACCGTTCGTCCGTGCACTATCGAATCGGCGGCATGGGTCAAAGCAATGCTCGATAGCAGTGTTTCGGTAAGGAGTTTAAAAAGTCTCGTCCTACTGCCCCGTTTGTACCACGACCAACTTTTTCTCTTTAATTCGATCCAACAGCCTGAGGAGCGAGTGCGCCTTTTGAACGCCGCCTGCGAACGGCATCAGCTTGGCTACCAGGATGCAATGTGTGGCAAAGGCATTGATCGGCACTTGTTCTGTCTGTACGTCGTGTCCAAGTACCTGGAAATTGATTCACCCTTCCTGCAAGAGGTGCTGAGTGAACCGTGGAGATTATCTACTAGTCAAACGCCGCACGGCCAAACGTCCAAGATGGACCTGAAGAAACACCCCAACTGCATCAGTGCGGGCGGTGGGTTCGGGCCCGTGGCAGACGATGGATACGGCGTTTCGTACATCGTGGCTGGAGAGGACCTTATCTTCTTCCATATATCATCGAAAAGATCATGTGGAACGACGGTAACTTAACAATCGCTTATTTTTACGACAAAATTCATAACATTCACCTTTTTTTTTATTCTTCCCTCCCATTCACAGAGCTCGGAAAGGTTCGCGCAGGAAATTTGCCGTGCTCTTGGTGACATGAAGCATCTGTTCGAGGAATATCGTAGCTTACAGAAGAAAAATCCCTCCAACGGTACCAAGTCCGATAAGCCGCAGACCAAATAGTGATAGTACGGTTTTAATGCTTAATTGCTATCGTTGTCGCGAAACATATCGTTAAACAATCATCAACTTCTTTTTTACATCACCAAGATCCATTACGATGTTACTGTACGGTTTCATACCACCAACACTGCACCAACACTACCTGTCAATCCGTTTTTATGTTTGTTGTGAGATGTTTGTTCTTGGTGACAGTTTTGCCACACCGATTTTTATATTTAACAAGTAGTAAAGAAATGCGATCGAGGTGCGATTGTGCCACACACACACATACACACACACATACACACACACATATACATCACACGTTATCTTGTAATGACACTTTTCGTACTGATATGTTGTGAATTTTGATGCAATAGTACTATTTTTTTCGTCTGCAGCAAAAGTTAGAGAGTGTATGAAACAAGTCTTCAAAATTCAAATGTAACGGATCAAGATTGATCTGCGTTCGTCTATAATAGCAGGCCATCAGTACACAAAGGGCGAATACGAATTGAATGAAGTTTAGAATAAGGCTGATCATTGCGATCCTAAAGAACTGCTAGCTATGCAATCATCAATGCAATTGAAAGACATGCAATATTCAACACACAACAAATAACGAGCTATACGCCTAGTACCAAACGGAAACGTGCAACAATAATTTCGTTATTTGTTTCTTTTTTCTTTTTATTTTAAGTCAATGATGATAGTAGACAATGTTTGTTGTAGATAATACTACTAGAAAGATAGTGAAAGTGTGTGGGCTGCATTGAAAGCGGAAATGGATGTTAATGCGTGTAGAGTTAATGAATTAATGAGCATGAGCATGTTAAGTGGAGTAAAGGATACACAAAAACTGACGGTTAAAATGGGTGGTATATATGCCCGCTAAGACAAACAACTGAAGCTAGCCACTTTTTAAGCTGTTTTACAACATAGAATAAAACCATATTTTGGAAATAAATACACGTACATAAACTAATTATTACTGTTTTTTTACTGTTCAGTGGTTTGTATTTCTTCTGTTTGTTGTTTTCTACTATCCCGACCCAATTCGGTGCTTTCTTTGTTACAATGATATTAAATTTGCTGATTTTAATTAGCGCAGAAAACCCAAACAATGATATTTCACACATGTCTTCAAATTATCTCGAATAAATAAGGATGTGAAGAATATTTATGAGCCCAAAAAAGTACACTTGCAAATATTTAAATATGTCCGTTGCAACTGCCACAAGAATGCATGCCCTTTCCGTTACTATGGCGGAACGCTACCGTGTGGCAAAACAGTCGGTTGTCCGTGGCAACGAAAAAGACCAACCAAAACCATCGCTGGCTGTCATCGTAATACGACATATCACGGTTGTAATATTTTATCCAAAGACCCAGTTGCGCGCTTGTTTGATTCGTTTTGCTAAAGAAGCCGGTTTTTATCAGTACAGATAAAACATGAGTGAACTAAACTCGATGGAAGTTGACACGACGGAGACAATACAGGACATTGCCATCAAGCTGGTGACGGAGCAGCTGAGAAATGAAACAACACTAGCTACAGGCCCATCCGAACGCACGTTGTTTGTGCTTGGAAGCAAAGGAGTTGTAAATTAAGCCCGTGATACAGTGTGCTGTTTACAAATGTTAACATTTAACGTATGTTTACTCTTTTCACAGGGTAAGTCAACGTTAATCAATCGATTTCTGGATCGTGATGACGTTCCGAGGCCAACTTTAGCGCTGGAGTATTCGTTTGGCCGTAGGACGGCATCAGGACAGGGCGCCCAGAAGAACATATGCAATGTGTGGGAGCTGGGAAGCTTGGCAAACTCTAGCCAACTTATTGAAATGCCCATTCGCTCGCACGGGCTCGGCACGTTCTCAAGCATCATCATGCTGGACCTGTCACAGCCCGACCGTCTGTGGACGGATCTAGAAAGTGTCCTAAATGGACTTAGGCAAGCTATCAGCAAGCACGCCAGTCCAGGACAGATAGAAGAAATGAAGGCTCTAACCGCGCACCGCATAGGGAAAGAGCATGCAGATCTGAACACCTTGGAGTTGTTTCCCTTTCCAATTGTAATTGTCGGTGGAAAGTACGACGTATATCAGAATCTGGACTCGGAAATTCGAAAACATGTCTGCCGATGTTTGCGCTCTATATCTCACACCCTGGGGGCTGCGTTAGTTTATTACTCCGCTAAGAACTCCTCTCTGTCGAAGCTCACCAGGGACACGATGAACCATTTAGGCTTCGGCAGCCCGTCGAATCCCTTCCGAGCGGCCGTGTTTGATCATTCGGCACCGTTGGCTATACCGTTCGGGGCCGATTCATGGGAGCGCATCGGTGTCACACCAAGCAATTCGGAGCGCATCGGACTCAGCTTCAGTACGCAAATCCCTCAACTTCCGATGGCAAACGGCGCTGGCGTTTTACCGGATGATCCAGCAAAAGACACCGGTTTTAAGGAGCCTACGATTGACGAACTGCGCTCGCAAAAAGACGAGGAACTTATGCACGTATTGAAAGACACCGAAATACGAATGAAATTCGAAGTGGTTCAGTAACTTTCGCCCTCGTAGTGGCCGCCAACAGTCAATTATCACTAAAGAACTGCTTTTAACCGATCGGAAAATAGGAATGAAAATGTTACGCAACTGAATCTCGCGCAAGGTCGATAACCTTGTCAGCAAACGTTAGCGAAAAGGATTCGCGTATCTATAAAGCAGAACACGAGGAAAGAAACATAACAGTCTAAAACGGTAAGCCGTGAGTGGCCGATGAGTGTTGCTATCTATTCATCGGGGAGGATGTAAATAAAAACAATTTTCTCCGTGCAGCCATAGAAGTGTAAGCGCATGTGCGACACATGATAGGACAAAAATGAATAGCGTGCCACACACGCGATGAACGAGCAAAATTTTCAAAGTCGCATATGCAAAAAGTTAGGGTATCAGATGTTCCTTTTCTGTTGATGAGTCGAAATAATAGAAAACTTGTCTACAAACCACACTAACCGTGTTTGGTGTCTCATACAGACTTATAACAACCCTGTAACAGAATATAGTTAATTGGTTGGAAACTGCTGACTGTTAAATAAATATATGAACAGGATATGAAACTCTGTATTTTAATTTATGTTCAGTCACATAAATTTAACAAAATATCCCTGAGCGAATGGGCAGCAAAAGATCTGGTGCGATGGTTACATGTGCGCACAGAAGACGATCTTTGCTTCAATCATTAGCACTTATAATAAATACTTGCTTTCCATTCCAGCACACACATATCTGAAGCACATGGAGGTTATTGACTGAAACACAATGATGTATAACTTTTTATGCAATAAAAATGGATCCTAAATACTATTCAAAAAAACACATACAAATTACTTTGGAGTTCTTATAAACCCTCACTTAAAAACAAGGTTATACAATAAACTTCTGAGAGTAGCTCTAAATATTCGTACTTTTCTTTAATTTTTTTAACGCACGATATTTTAATTTATCATATTCTGTTAGATCAACCAAGTTACGCACAACCATTAATGCGCTTTATTGTTCTTAGTTTGATGAAACAGAATGTAAATTTGCTATAATTGTAGATAAAACAAAGAGGTAAAATAATCTGACCTACCTTTTAACACGACACATATTCAAACAAGCCAGAGTAAGTAAACAATGTCCAGCAACGGCAACAACCGACAACCACTGTGCTACCACGATTCGGATTTATCTCAGTGCTCCATGGAGTCAGCGCAACACGCACGTCGTGGGGATGCGATTTTCTTCCAGTTGAAGCCATTCACTGTAGGAGAGCGCACCCCTGGCGACCGTTTGCTCGCGAAATTGTAGCGTGTGGTGGAAATTGTATCGGCCTCAATTTCCATGCCTACTACACTCCAGCGGCTGGCATGGAAACGCGCGGAAATCGCTTCGCGGTGGTCTGAAAGTGTGTCTTTCCGAAATTTCGAACAACCATTTTCACTCTAACCTTCGCCTTACTGCGGACAAAGACCACGGCGAAGAACGTATTCACGACGTGCTCTGGCTGAGTCTTTGTTGGGAATAGTATACGTTCCGCTAGCGTAGAGCAGTAGGGGTAGTAAGAAAATGAGTGAATTGTGCTAGTGACCAGTGCAGGGAGTAGAACGGAAGACCCCAAGCTCTGTATCGATTAAATTCTCGCTCTTTTCGATGCGGTAAGTGGGTGTTTTTCGTCACCTCAAACCCGAACCGAAAATCGTTGCTTACTCACATACAAGCTTCGCGGCCCTACTGTTCGCATCGATAGAGAAAATAAAAACAGAAACAGACGTGGCGTCATAGGTTTTCGTTCGCGATATCACGGTTTTCCGACGCTCAACTCATCCGTGAATCATTATTCCATTAGCATACGCCTCACCAAAGCGGTCTGTTCAAAGATATCGGTGAAAAGTTACGAAAAGTAAGCAATGGAACTATCTGCCATGAAAAGCGCGACTTTTCTTCACCGGAAAAGCCCGCATGTCGATGTGTAGGTGTGTGTAAGAGTGTGCGGCGTGCGTTTGTATGTGGGAGCCTTTCAAGTGTGTGAAAAACAACAAACCTCTCCAGCTCAATCATCTCGTACTGGATGCGGGTTGGCACGTCGCGAGTGAAAATCACATTCCAGTCTAGTGGTGTGTGTGTGTATGTATGTGTGTGTATATCGAGAAAGAGTTTGAAATATTTGAAGATTTTCGTTTTCCCTACATCCGTCAAATGAAATCGGAGTAGTGATGGTGGAAGCAAAGTAAACGTAGGGTGCACAAAGTAAGTGACCGCACTATCTACCAATGAAAGAAAAGTGAAACTCGAAATTTTAATTGGTACATAAGTCAAACCACAAAAAGATACAGCGTGCTACACTTCCCTGTCCCGCAATCTTCGTGCAACCTATAGGTGAGGAAATTAAGCGAAAGGCTCGTGAGAAGCGCTGTAAAAACGGCATGAGAAAATTTGGTCTGCTCCAGTGCATTGTGATAGCTTCCTGCCACTCCAGTTCATAGTGGCACCACGTAACACAGCACAAAAAATTGCCGTAATCAGTAGCACTCGCCATTGGTTTGTATCGCACGATTCCGAAATATCACACCCTCTGCCACTCCTGTGAGTTTCGATGCATCGTGCACTGTTCGAGGGCTCGTGCTTCAATCGTTATCGTTGAATCGATTTGTTGGTGCAGATATCGTACTTTGACTTTGAGACCTACTGTGTAACATACGACCACAGCTTACTCTGCACAAACAAGGTGAGTTTCATTACCGCTCTTAAATGTGTGTGTGTGTGTTTTTTTCTGTTATAACGTAAATATATGAAAGGATACACCCCCAACTAACCTAGCCAATCGGATCACCTCCGGTTGAAATATTTTAGCCGTAAATTTTCAGAGTCTTCTGCCTCGAATTGCTTCCGACGAGGGCAACTGTGCTGTTCTTCGCAAATGTTATGTAACTGCACGAATGCGTCTGCCTGGCGTTGGCAGTAATTTGAAGTACGCGGATGTTTACGTCGATTATCAAAAGATAACTTTCGCGTTCATCCTCTGCTCAGCCCGTACAATGATTTATGTATTTGATGCAACAAAAAAAAACACACAGAATCGCACGATTGCGATCCAAATGACATCGTATGACGTCGCCATTATGTGCGCTGGTGTGTGCAGGTGCGAGATCTTTGCTTGCGAGACCTTTTAAGGCTTGCTACGATTGCAGTAATCGGTTTTTCTCAACCCATGCCACATTTGAAGTTTGGAGCCGCACAGTGTCGCGCAAATTGTGTAATCGAATTGACCTCGTTTTGCTTGACGATCACTGCCAGGTAATGTTGCATGGGTGGCTTCTGCTGCTCCATTCCGGCTACATCGCATCTGAGGTGCATTGGAGAAGGAACTGTTTTCATTAAAAACAAAAATACACGTGAGCGGAGTTTGCACTCCACTGCCCACAATTTCCAGTGTCGCGTGCTGTCGTTTAACCCTTCACGTTTTCGGAGTTCTACACCGGTCTCTGCTTATGTTTCAGAGTTATGCTGTCTAGTATTGGCAAAAATCACATTTAATTACTCGTAACATTGGCAACTGAGAGCATTGATCCGTTTCGCTTCCAAAAAAGAGCACCGGGTAATGCTGTCGACAGGCCATGCATTGGCAAGGGTTAGCGGATGCAGAACGAGCCAAACTACACCATAATGTCAACTGCAAGACGATCTCTTTGGCAACATAAACGGTCTGACATTGTCGCACCCATTTTTATTGTAATGTTTCCTCCCATGCCCACAGCCCACTGCCATGTGGGAGGCTTTTGGCAGCATTTTCCATCTCGTACACAGCGGCAAAACGCTAAACGCTCATGCCCCCAGCACTCGCTGTATCCACACACTACGCTTCCGTTACCGTTAGTTGATACGGTGCTCAACGGACTGGAAGAAATATATAATTGTAACTCAAAGCAAGGCGTTGCACGGCCGAACGCTATCAGATTTTGCAACCGATGGTGAACGTGAAACCGTGTGCTCAAAAGTGCGTGACCAAGTAAGCAAACGCTACGTCGATCGAAGCAGCACCTAACTTCCCGGATAAGATTTCTAGCTAGCAGAGTTCGTTACGTTATTTTCAACATTTCATGTCCGTTCACCATATCTTCAACGCCACAGGCGAAGCATATGGGCCATGTTCTATGAATTAAAATTTGTATCGATTTTCTATTCATCACCATTTAACTGCCTTAAGAAATGAGTCAGTAAAGTAGATACAATCGTTAAGTTTATTTTTATATTATTTATTTAGAAAAGTTACGACCTGGCCGTGTTGCTAAATCGTTATGTGCAAATATAACAAATAAATTATTATATGCTTTCGCTTTTAAGAATAAGTTTTTAATTATATAGTTTTTATGGTATGCTCCCGAATTATAATTTTCAATCATCTCCTTGAATTTACGAAACAGTAAATGATAACATTTTTACCATTTTGTCATCGAAACTTTTGAGCTTAATTTCTAGGATAAATGTTTTAAAGATTGGTACCGATTTTTACCTTATTATTTATTTTAATATTATACATATGATTCCATCATGATTTATCGATTTTTTCTATGTTTCCTATTATGTTGATAGCGACAATGTGTAAAGGACCAAGACGTGATTATCCGTTTATCTTATCACGAGTTTATACCGCTATCGAATGTAGCAGAAACTTGGGTATGCAGTGGGTTTCAATGCAGCTATCATCCGTTAATCTCATATTATACGTGATTGTCATGCTGTGTTGTAACAAAACCAAACTAGCCGTAGTTTCTGGAATCCGAACCAGAACAGTAAGTCAGTCAGTAATAGTAATTCAAGTAATTATTTTGTCTTGTTCTCTGAATAGCTTTTCAACTTGAACTTTATGCTACGTTTGTTTATATGAACAATTTACAGCAAAAAACATATGATCTCGACAACATATAAATTTATTTATTTAATTTTATTGAAAAAAAATTGTTTAAAACTTAAATTGCTTTTTCAAGATATACAGGCATCGTCGTAACTTAAACGAAATTAAACATATAAAAAATATTTTAGTACTTTTTGACTTTTCCTCAAATATTTTTGGGTTTTTTTCACATTTTCTTTTATATTTTTTATTTCGTTTTATAATTTCATACGCTTCAGTAGCGTCCGCCTCAGAAGTTTGAACGATTTCCCATGAATTTGGTTCTCAACTTTTCAATAAACGAACGAATTCCAACGAAAAGGTATTATTCTACAAAAATGTTTAGCTTTTAACAACTAGGAGCAAGTCTGATAAATTTATTCACCTAGTATCCTTTTGTATTATGAAAATTAAAATACTAAATACAAAAGATGTAAGTGTGCTGACAGCATAGCAATCTGATCATCACAGAGCAAAATTGGAACTGCTCGACTAAACTTCTAGTGAGAATTTTGCTCATGAAATGTTCACCATGATGAGAAACTTGTTGAAGTACACTAGGGATTAGAGTGAATGATAACGGACAAAAATATAAAAGGGGCTGCATAAATTGAATGATTGTGGATTTTAATTAGTTCAGCTAACGTGTATAACGTTTATACAACAATCGTGGATTTTTTTTTAATTTTTAATCATGTGCATTTTAAAGTACTTATTATTTGTACCATCACTAGATTTTATATAATCTCATTGTGCACTTACAGTTTCTCACTATGGTGAAGATTTGTGAGCCGCTTTCTCACCTACGGTATTATCGAGCAGTTCAAAAATTCACACAGTGATCAGTCGACTCACGTGTATTTCTTTTTGTTTCTTCATGTAGTCCTATGCTTTGATTTTATAAAATATAATTTCAACCTTTGAGCTCATTGTATATTTATTGATGAACATACAATTAAATAACAATAAAGTCACATTACAACTTTTCATTATTAAGAATCCCCTTTTAGATACTATTGTGATTCTTCAACAAACTCAATCAAACACTCGAGTCAAACGAAAATCCAACTCGCATTGGGATCAGGAGTTTCAGTCGTTTTCTTATATTGTAGTGCGATTTCACTACAACATCAATCTGTCAAAGTGGTAATTTTGATTAAACTAGTGTAAAAAGAGTTTTAAACGAGAAATATCAATGTTCAATATATAAGAACAATTTTGTTCTTGATAACTTTCACTGTTTCATGGTATCATGGGATCATGGTACCGGTCTTGTCGAGTGAAAGACAGGCGGGACTGAAATACAGGAGAAGCTACCTACTGTTGAAGATCAGATATCTTCCAGGCCCTGGCATCTTTTTTGCAAGTAGAATCGTAAATAATGAATGTTTGATGTGTTTTCAACAAAAGGTTTTCTAAATATCAAATAATTATAAGTAATTTCATAACCAACGACATACCTAAAGTCAGCGACAGACCTATGTCTGATGATTTTTCTCGGTGTTCGTTCTGCTCTGGTCTGTTTGGCTTCTCAGCTTCTAAAATTATCAACTATTATTATTTTACAACCCTTCAGAACAACCACAAGTAAATCTAATTACGATACGTGGATTACGATACATCAAGTTTTTTTCACGGCATTCTTCTCCCTACTTTTGTTGGGAGCTGTTAAAACGTTCACCACGAACCGATCCGTAGTGCAAACGGACCTTGCGATTGTGTATAAACAAAACGCTGCATGAAAGAAAAGGATGAAACGTAATAAGAGAGACAAACGAGACGCTTCGAGGCAGCTGACGATACATAAGCACATAGCCGTGAGACGTCTGATGTAGGGGAAATCGTGAGATGAGTGAGATCGATTGTCATAGTGAGTCGAGTTAAGCGTCATGGTGAGTTGAGAAAATTATCTCACGTGCAACGATTCATACGTCTGATCGTATCACGATATCCGTTTGTTTTGAGTGAGTTTGTTTGAGTACAACTTTTTAGCGTGTCAGGCCTATATCAGGCAATTTCGATGTTTGAGAAAAAAATCTGTTAAGATTGTGTTGCCTAACGCTTCTCAAATTCGGAAGCCTAACGCGCATACCTACATCAACCGTCTGTGAATTTCAATCAGACGTTTAAATCAGGCAATAGGGCGTTACGGATGTGTGCGTAACTGCTGGTTTACAAAACACGGTAGTGTTGGTGCGTGGCAAGTAAAGCTGTTAAGTTCGACCGTTAAAGGCAGCGTCTCCGTCAGTTTCAAATAGATAGTTTTTTTTGTTCGAGGTGTGCGGAGCGAAACGCCGTGGAGTGTGCCTTTCTCTACCCGTGGAGATCCGTCACCGCCTTTGGAGTGTTTTGGTGTGGTGGCGTCGACGCGTTTCGACCACTAACCCGGGTTCGGATCGAGGGCAATTTTTCGTGGAGCAGTGCGAATTTAATCGATTCCATGCCATCTCGCCGTAATGTGCTATTTTAAAGTCAGCAAAAGTGCGCATAGCAATCTTACCCCGTGGTGACTGCGATCAGTAAAGACGAGGGTAAAGGCGGGCTCCGTTTTGGTCTGATGTCTGATGATGATTAAATCAAAGCCGTGAAATTGCCAGTAATTATGTACACCGTAACTCCGGAAGTTCTAGTGACCTTTCCGTGTGTTTTATTAACTGTGGAAGCGAAAGTGCGTGGTGCCAGTGTTAAAAAATAACGAGACGCATCGTAATTGTGAAGCAGTCGTGAGCATCGAAATTCGTGAGACGTGGATATAGGAGCGTCTTTGCGATTTTTGCACCGTGGTGTTGGTGCGATCGTGGCATTAATTATTGAAATATCTTACTTGCGATCGTCATCGTCGTCCGTGGGCAACATCATCCATCCGCTCTCCGATTCGGTTCGGAGTCTCCGTGAACGCCGCGGTGTAGAATTGATGTGCTTCGCTTGCTCTTTCGACCAAGGTAAAAAATACACCGCTCATCGTCATTTCACGCTGCCGAGAAGAGAAGAAATGAGAAGAAATTTATGTCAGCTGAAGAAGGCGAAACAGAAGACGAAAAGCAATAGAAGGCACAATCGGGTGAGGGCCATAAAATAGCGAATAATAAGAAAAACTGTTGCAAAAAGTTTGACACGCCAAACCACCACCACCAACGCTTCCAAACTCTTCCTCTGCTGTTGTGTCGGAAGATGTCGATCAATATCATGCACAGGAAGACTAGCCCAGGTACATAGGTCGGTCGCCCAAAAGCATCGAAGAACGATCCAGCCTGGTTGGTTTGATTAAATTCTACCTCGAAGGCAACAGACTTTCGTTTCGTTCGATTGCATAGGTACACTTAAAATACTTACCACTTCCGGTCAATTAGCCGTTTCCTGGTATCGAACCTGAAGCACATCGGAGCAAAATGATCATTTGCATTGGAACCATCGCCGTTCTGGTGCTCCTTTATCCATCGGCCGTCATGGATCATCGCAGCCATTCGGTGGTGCCCCATCATCATCTTCGTGCATTCAACAGCACACCACATTCCTCTGCAGAACATCCCAGGTCCCGAGATCAACCCGATCGACGGCCATGAAACGAGAGCGTAGCGTTCTCGGTGGCCGACCTACCCACTGTTTCTGTGTCCTCCCTGGAGAAGCTGGTTTCCAAAACCGGTTCGGACCGAGTGTTTTTTTCTTGCTTTTAACACACAGACACATCATCGGCAGCACCACCACCTTCGCAACAGCTCCATGGCCAATGATGCTGACGTACTCTTCTGCACGAACAACAACTCCCTGTCAACAGTGAGGTGGCGTGTTGGAGGGGGCAGTTCGTTCGTTCGTTTGCCGTTTTGGTGTAAGATTTCTGCTTTGCCTTTTAAATATTGTTCTGCATGAACAAGCATTCGACAGATAGTGGTGGTAATGGTGGTGGTGGTGGGATGATGATGAATTCGCAGCGGCAGCGGAAAGATCCGTAAGGAATTAAGGTTTTTGCAATTCCGATCGATTGTCTGCTGCGTCTGATCCTTTTGGGCAGCAGCATTATCATCAGTTTTCAACATACCGTGGCAAACATGCAAATCCATAGAACCCGGATCAAATCCTCGCCCAAGTTTCTACGTGCACTTCCCGTCCGACAACGATTTTGTGCGTTAAGATGGCTTCTCCAAAACGTAGAAGCGCAATGCATAAATAGTTCTCTCGGGGTTTTCTCGGGACAGATTAGTTTCCAGTGGTTTCCAACCGCTGGCGAGCGTGTGCCGGTTTCAGAAAACAAATTCCTATGGCCTCAAATGCGATAATCCATCAGCATTACGATTCATTATGGGGATCTCAATAGTTGAGGGCCGTGTCCGGAGCGGTTTGCGGTCCTTTTTGCGTTGCGTCTGTTTTGTTTCTATTTTGTCCACCAGACGGACGTGATGATGGTGCTTCAACGATGAAGGAAAACGGATTGTTTTTCACTCTGCCGTGTTTGTTCTGCGTTAATCCGCTCAAGATGCGTGTCTTGCACGTGGAGCAGGTGAATGAATCCCTCGCAGGGATGCTGGATGAGAGCCTCGCGAAACCCGCCCGGTTTCTTATCGGTACTTGTTGTGTGATGATGTCCTCTGCAGTGAGTACACCATCTACTCGCGGTAATTTTCCTATCTTAGCAAGCGGAGGGCTATAAATGTCTTTAAAATCTTGCCACTCTGTTTCGAGCAAACAAACCCAACGTGTCCCTCGCCGCCCCGGTGAGTGAAGGAGCAATTCATCTCCGGCACGTTTGTGGTTCGGGTTGATGAGCTGCGCTGTTTGGTCACCGTTTACAACGCGTGACCTTATATTGGTTCGCATCCAGTAGGCACCTGGGTCTGGGGAGTGATAAGAGCGGCAAAAGGACCGCAGCATCCTCTTTTTCGCTCACAATGCGGGAGCGCAATGAGCGTTCGTCTGGTATCTATTATTGCGCTTGTTTGCACTGATAACCCGGTTCAGATGAGTTGGACACGAGGTGCCAATTTGATGGTGTCTGAATATGGCCATATTGTGTCGCGGCTCTGATACGGCAATGCGCACCGTACCTCACTTCCTCCTGCCGTGACGCGATCGCAAACAGTGTGGCGGCATGTGGTGTGTGTTCCTTGTTTATTACGATTTTGTAGTGGCCACTCTATGGAGTATGTAATTGTACGACAATAAATGGAAACGCCAACAAAGTGGGTGCTGGGGGAGACGAAAAATTTGGGAGTCGTGCTTATACCGAACTTTGAATTCCCAAACAGCCGGATTACATCTTTAGTTCGCGGGAATGTGCCGCGTGGATAGGAAGCTCCGGTGCCGGTTTTAACGTCGGTTTCAGGCGTACTAAGCGAGCGTCGAGTTTCCTCGACGAGGCGCTAAGTGGCCAACAATAGTTTGGTTTAAATCTTACCGTTTTCCGGTGGTCGATCAGTCAGGTAGATTCTTTTGTCTTGGGTGTGGTTCATCGAAATGTCGAATGTGCTTGATAAATTTGGACGTCAAGAACTCGTCCATGGTTTGAACAAACATTGAAGTGAAGTGTTAATTATGCAACATTTAGTGAGAGGATCGGTAGAACCCTAGATTTAGTCGTGAAATGTGCATTACTTGTTTTTTTTTGTTTTGTTCAAACTTAAAGTACTAAATGATTTGACTGATATCCAGCGTATCATCACAACCAGTTGAAAAAGGACACAAGTAAGGTGTGCTTACTAGGATCGGTCGAAAGCATTACCACCGCGCGCAACAAACCAACCTCCACAGCCTACTTGATCTGCTCCTCATACACGCGAGCTGCACTGAACTGTGTTGTTTGTATGTGTGATTGTGCGTTGTTTAGTGGCCAATGCACAAGACCATGGAATGCTGGTTGTCTCCGGATAGGCGCAGTGGGCAAAAACCAGTTTTACTGCTGCTCGCTTCTTGTCGCTGGTGGACTTCAGTTTCAGCTTCAGCTCAAGTCACGAAACGCGCGCCTTGCAAGCGCAGTTTTGTATGTGTGAGTTGGAGTGTTTGTGTTTTCTTACCTTACTCTCTTCGACGCAAATGACCGTACCAAGCAAGAAACGGACTTTCCATCACCTGGCCATTTCTTGGAATTCATTTTGCAAAGCCGTAACAACCCTCTCCGATTATGAAGTTGAGGCTGACAACATCGCTTACTCCGCGCGCACCACACCGCTCAGTCTCTGGCCACACTTGCCGAACATGATTCATGTTTAAGGTTTGAAAACCTGATCGCCGTCTGCTGGCTGTTGGCGAGCAGTGTCGAAAGGTATTTGCGGACAATGTATCGTAATCTCATGCAGAAAAACTTAACAACAATCCATTTACATTCCCCTGCTTCGATCTATCGGTTTCATGTGCGGTTTTCAAAACCCTCTTTTTGCTCAAACTGTGTACTAGGTAAATCGATCTCTGTATATTTCTACTCTGATGGTGAAGTAGTCGCAACAGTTAAAGAATTCGTTGTATCAAGTGTATCAAGTTGGATTTTGTTCTTTGTACAAAAATAATGATTATTTAATGGCATCCAGTTGAAGCTGCTTGCCTTTGCAGTATTGGCAATGTAAACATTCTCAAAATACAACTAAAACGACGGTGCACATACCTCCACCCCACATGTAAACACCTGTTGAAGTGTATACCCAATCACAATCCTCCATTTCCACGCGCGCTCTCATGGGCAACAACTGTGGCGAAACGGAGGAAACACGCATCAGTTGTGGGTGAGTTCATTTTCTCCTGCACGAGATTTCCATCTTCGATTTTCCGCAGTGAAAGTGACACTCCTCACCGGGCGGAAATTGTAATCGATGGTGCAAACATCCGATCGAATGATTTACTCTGTTTCGTTCGGTGTGTTGAATGAAACCGTACGGTTTTTCATGCGTGGTGTATATTTAAAATTCAGCAACGAAACAACATGATAGCGACTGAGGACGAAGGTTTGAAATTACACCGTGTGGGTTATTGTTTAACCGTCCGCTAGAGAAGCCCCGTCCTTGTGCGAGTACAATTAATCGCTTACAGAACTATATTCTTAAGCGAAGGAGAAAAACTCAGCCAAAACAAACCATTTTACCGAGGGTAAGAATCTGGAAGGAACATAACAATAAGGACGAAAAAAAAGCAAACACGGAAAAAAGGAAGCAGTTGAAGAAACAACGCCAACTGCTGCGTGTCGGTAACATCTGCTCATGCTTTCGGGCGTACGTTCGTGCAACAGAACCTTAGCATAAGCGGGAAAACAACGTTTTTTGGCTTTGGTATTCACTCTGACTAATGTCCTAACCTTCGAAGGGCTTTGCTTTCATCCACGCAGACGCCAGGCCCTGCTGTTAGCCTGCCTGTGTCTATGCTGAATATGACCCACAATGTGGTTGTTACTTTTGATTTCGTTGCATTCTGTGCCGCATTGCAAGTTATATCGAACGAAAATCGCTATATGTCGGCACATTCGTGTAGCATTGTTTGGTGGACTAGTTTTCAACGGTGGTGGTGGAATAATGGTTCCGCACTGATTTGCACGTGTGCATGACCATAACTACTGCTGATATTGCTTCGTGTCCCAACCACCTTCGCGGTCAAAGGCCTTGAAAGTGGTGGCAAATGGTTCATTAAGCCTGCAGTTATTGTACTTCAATCCCATGGTTTGAAGCGATTTGGTTTGCAACCTTTGTTTTTGTTGCCGTTTTTTTCCCTCATACAAAAACAAGAACCGTACTGCTTACTTGCTTAGTTTTGGTTAACAATTTAAATGAATGAAAGTGTTATAAAAAAGCGCTTCTCTTTGAGCTTTTGCTCGCCACCGTTAGCCAATAAATCTCACTCGATTTCGACGTCCATTTCATTCTCCCATTACCGCGAGGCTATTTTTAACAATATTCCAACTTTGAGCGTTTATCGTCGTCGTGAGCGTTTATTTCGCGAGCATCGAAAGCAAACAAGCTTTATTGAATTACATTTCAAAAATTGAAATGGTTTCACACTCGCAGCTTGTCTCGCCGCCAACGGTGACGCTGTCGAGTTTTCTGGCGAATGGCTTTCAGTAATCAAATAGTAACATTAACACGATAGGAGGATGCTGTGGCAATGGAAAGGGGTTGTTGGTGTTACCAGCGCCACCTCAAACACACTGCGCGTCTCGTTGTTGTGGAACTGTCCTTGGTAAAATTGAATTAATTATCGGTAGCCATGCGACTGCCGTCACCCAACCACATTGCTGCCACTATCATTGACCACTGCCGTCACCACCACCAAACCCTTTGTCTGCTTGCTGAAATTTGGGATGGAAAAGAAAATCCATTCCCACTGCGGTCAGCTAACAGCCAGCAGCAGCAGCGATGTCAGTAAGAAATAGCGAGATTCAGGGCGCGTCTGGCCCCACAGTACTCCAGTGCAGTATTTAATTAACGCAATTAACAGTTATCGGAAGCATAAGTGGTCGAGGCTAAGGGTGATTTGTTCTCTAGCATCTTGCCGCCTTACCATGACATACGAGGTGTACGGAACATCACCCGTTGGTTTGTGTGACTCAACTATGGCCTCGGTTAAACGGTTAAAAATGATATGGAAACGCCCGCTTTTAATCTCAATCCAGCTGGGGGGAATGTTGATAGCATAACCGTCGAGCGTATGGAGACGAATGGCCGCCATAGTTTTTCAATCGCCATAGTATGATTCATCGTTGGGAGTAAAGAAGATTTAGTACTTGATCGCTGATCCGTTCAACACACCACGCACGTTCGATATTGGTTGTGCAGTGACTCATCGCGAGTCACCTGCATGACCGTGCGCGCGTGGGTGTTGTACCAGCATTGGACTCGTGGCTTTCAGAAGATATGAAAAGGTTTTAGTGGTTAAAATGGATAAAATCGATAAAATGGCTATAATAGGGACGAGTATATAACTGTTTGCTAGTAATTCGAACACCATAATTGAGTATGATAAAGTCCACATGTAATTTGACTAGCGGTTCATTCGTTTACACCTGGTTGGACCAGCTTGATCTTTAAATAAATGGGTAGCATGCACCGTTAATTTATAAAAAACCAACACAAAACGACACGAAATCAAATGGTCATTTCATATCATAAAATCGTACCAAAATTAAATTTCAAAAATGATTTAAAAAATACGGTACACACCATGACCGTGTCTGCTCGGCTTCCGAAAACCGACTAAGCGCGAAAATACGGTTGGTCTTTTCATCGAATTGAGAAACATTACACATGTCCAACTTAACCTAATTTTCACTGTTAAAAATTCGAGCCCGACTCTTCCGACACAAATTGATGAAACAAATTGTTCAACTTGTTCATCAAATCAACCAGTTAGGCCTAATTAATCGTTTTACGATGCAGTAATTGATTTTCGATCACCTAGAAATGATCACTTCGATGAAGCACACATGTGGTGATGGTGCTGCAAGCATTAATATTTATTCCGCGTGTTGTTGTTGAGTTTCTGTTTTCTATCATCCGCCCAACAGCAATTTGTGTGCGTACGTGCGCAACACACAACACCTCAGCGGTTCAATAAATATTGAACAAAAGATCGAAGTGTGTAGTAGCTGACCGATGGAAAATCAATTCCCAGGCAACTAGCGCCAGCAGCGAAAGGAGAGTTTTCACGTACGGGATTGCTTTTTTGCTTTGGGTTAAATCTAACCCTCAACATTTGGATTCGCTTAAATTAACGCAACGAAGGATCGAAGTGATGGTTGGAAAGTAAACATTTTCATCAAACTTACCGTTCACACTTTTGTGTGCTTTGTGCTCGTTGCCGAATGGTCTGGCCCGGCAAAGCATGGGTTGCGGTGTAAATTGCTCTATTTTTGTTGCTGCTTCTCTCCTTGGTTGTGCACCTTATGTAAAAAAGAGGTGTGTGCGTGTATGTTTTTTTTTTGCACGTAATGAAGGGCATATCCACACAACTTCACCGTTAGTTTGACCCAAAATCAATTGGGCACCAATCTAACTACAGGACTGCCTGTGTGTGTTGAATAAATCATCGTGACCGCATGTCTATCCCACCAAGTATTAGCTCGTCAGCACCGTTGTTAGAAGATTTTTGGGGTTAGAAGCTATTACCTTTATCGGACCTTTTGATTGATAACGCCGGATGGGAACAGGATCCCAGCTATCTCGAGTGAGACCGGTATATTGATGGGTTTTTCATTACGCCTCTGCGGTCGTGGTTTCTCCGTGTGTTGGGCAAATATGGAAAGTGCAATTTTATATAGGAAACCGTAGAGGAGAGATCCTTCCAAAGATGGTTCCCGAGTGGAAGCAATTATCAACACTCTTCCTACCGCAGACAAACTTCTCTTCCGGAAGGCTAGGGTCTTGAAGAGGCACATCCTCAGCCCTTCATGTCAATTGAGCACCGGGTCCGGACGGCGGGAACACTCGTGTTTAAGATTCCGAGTGGAATGACATCGCCCACGACGACGGAGCGACGGACGAACGGACGAGATCGGATGCGCTGCGATGGTGTCAACGTTACACACATCTTACAGCGTTCGGATCGATTCTTTATCGAATATTTTTGCTGTTCTCCTTGCTGTCGGCTGTCGTCATTCACGCTCTTGCTGTTGCACTCTGCAGCACAAAAGCAATTGATACAGCACCAGTTGCTGCTATGCACCCCCGGGGTGAATGAACGAAAAATTGAAAATTCCAATTGAATCTGCTAGAGAAAGCGAGAGAGCGAAAGAGTGAGGGAGTGAGAGAGATGTGTAGAGATAATGTTTTCGAAACGATCGGGACCAGAGACGGTGGATGACCACCAGTGATTGATTGATTGATGAACGAGGAGCAGGAGTTACCCGTGCGTGGGAAGTGTTGTAAATTTCTATTGCCTTCATTTGTCGCGCAGGGATGGGAATATTGGAATTGCAAAGTGCAATAGGGTGCGTATCCCTTGACCTAGCGTGATTTTATCGTTAACATTGGCTGTAAACTTATCAGTAATTTATTGCAAGCCAGCGATGCATGACATTCTCATGCAGTAGCAATGTCTAAGGCATTCATTTGAAAGTTTCTGGCATGCGACAAGTTTTTACTTTTTTATTTTTTTGTAAACCAACAATTGAGAGTATTTACTTTTTCCGAACATTGACTTTTGTATGCAGATCTTCCTAAATATCATTTTAAATACTTTATAAGACTTGCATCTTTTTGCAGGATATTGAAGTTTTCCATCCATGCTTATCGTTGTTTGAAAAAACATGTTAAGTTTTATACCACCGTTAGCAACAAATTGGACGTGTCTTGGAAGGTGAAGGTATAAAATAAAAAAAAGAAGAATTATTAATGATAACCGTACGATACTGATGAGGATTTAATTATTTTAATTTAAATTCGAAAGACTCGACGAACTGTACTGAGTCAGTTACCAAGAAAGCATTTTTTACTTTGATTCAAAATGAATCTCAATTTTTTTATAAACAGCTTAGACTGACGCATATCTATTTGTTTTTTTTTTGTCAACAGCATTTACTAAAATTTATAAGAATATAAATCAATTCTGCTTAGGTGATTTGCCCGAACAACGTGGTTAAAATGTTGTATTTCTGTTCGATTTGAATACTCTTTTTGATTCGTTTGGGTGACACGGTTGCTGTGCCGTTTCTCTCTTGATAACACGTCCAATTTCATTCATCGTCCCACACATTTATTCAATTACAATAATTAGCCGATCGTGATGGGATGTGGAACGAGATGCGATGGAACTCTCGGGGAAACCCTCGTCCCGTTGTATTCGTTTCATTCTCCCTCTTTTTCCCGTTACTATGTGGCACTTTTTGTAGTTCCCACGCTTATTTATTTTGTTTAATGATGGAAAACTACGCTCCCTCCCTGGCTGGCTCTTTGGTGGCGTGTTTTGGTGTGGAAAACGGAACTACTGCTGCAGCATGCGTATACCATATGCTGTTTTTTTTGGGTTTCACCCTGAATCCTCGAACCAATTTCATCGAGTGTGGTTTCAGGGTTTTGTTTTTTTTTTTGTTGCTTTTGTTACCAGTTAAATTTTCCGACCTATTTTCCGGGTTGCGTCTCAAACGGCTCATCGGACCGTTTAAGTAAGACTGATATTAATTCGTTCGTGATTTATATGCAACCGAAAGTGGGCATTTGCCTACTGCGCTTTGAACCCGAATTCGTTCGATATATTATTGACATGATTTGGGTTCGGTTGGTAGTTTGAAGGGGACTTCCCGTTGAAGGACTGAATTTGAAGAGATGTAATGGCGCTTGAGCTGTGGTAGTGGAAGTGTTTTAAGTTCCCTTTTTTAGTTGACACATAGAACGGGGGAAAAAACACTTATACAGTGCATAAACTGGCAAAGAAGGTGGGAAACGAAGTTGATGAGATTAGATTTCTCCAACGATCGAAAAAGTACGGAACGGAGGTGGTTTGTATGAAATGTGTGAAAATTATGCGTCGATTCTATTCATGCAGACGATCTCGGGCACACGTCGCGATAGGGAAATCGCTGCATAATGTGTCCTCTCCTCGAGGCTTTGGAGGATATTAGTTTCTAGTTTTTGTCCCGCGCAGAAGAGCGCTGGTGGTGACGGTTGCCAACCGCTGTGGGATGCCGGATGCCAGTCTTCCTCCCGCTGGCTACATCGTTCCTCTAAGCCGTTCCACGTGCGCGTGCATCCGCGTACTTCTCACACTTCTGTCAAGCCGGAAACTCTTGCCCGACACGTGCTCGTTTTAATATTGTTATATACCGGCGATGAGCGAAACGTGCTCTTGTTCTTCTAGTGGAATCGGAACGATAGTTTGGTGTGCTAAAAGTGGGTGATAAAATTAATGCAACTCTCGATTCGTCTACTGTGCCGGGCCGCTGAGATCGTTCGTGTGGGAACACAGCAAAGGAAGCACACCGGGATCGGACAAATAGTTTCGTTGTCCGTGAATGAAAAGGTGAAGCTAAAGTTTTTAAATTAAAAACCCCTTCCAAGTTGCTGGATGTGGGCTTCATAAATTCAACGCTATTCCCAGACACATCGTGACGTTGGTTGGGCAGGCAGCTCATATGAATTCTTTCATTTTGTCTGATTGAATGACTGCCCAACCAACCGACTTGAATTCAAATCTACTGACCGAACGCAGGCGCACGGAGAGAACTGTGGTGAGAATTTTATCAAGAGTGAAAAAAGTGCTCAAATGAAAATACAAATTACACGAAGACAACACAACACAGCACAATGGTTACGATGCGGCGTACGACATGCCGTATGCTCGAGCAAGCATATAGCGCGACCGGCGTTACGGTTGCCGGCGTCCAGGAGGCCATTTGTGCCGCTCGCATATTCCAATATTGCACCGATTAGACCGACGCGACCTGACCGGCCGGCCGACGGCCCTATTATAAGTGTGGAGAGTGTCATCAGCCACGCATCGGAGCATGTGGATATGTGTTCCTAAAGCGGCAGAAAGTGTGTGTGTGTGTAGCAGTTTCCTATCACCAAATAAACCAACTACCTCACCAAGCTAGGGATACAACACTTCCCTCTGGCCAGTCCCTTTCGTCTCGGGGGGAAGGAGAAGCCCGTTTTCATCGTGGTGTGGGATCAACCGTCTCGGTTCGCTGAGCAGAATGGTTATAATCGTGTCCTCTCTCACGGGTACAAAAGGCAAGGGCTGCTACAGACCATCGGCATAAAAAAGTGTCATGCGGTGACTGTGAACCAGTCGGAGGTCAGTGACAAACCGTGCGGAAGTGGAATTGGTCAGTTGAAATAATGCTACATTTGATCATTATTTTAGGATATTTTTATGATATTTTTTTTCTCACCTTTTATGAAGGAATAAATTTCGAACTAATTCGACTAATTCGAAAACCGACTTTCTCACGATGGAAGGATAAAATCGTACTGCTAAATATATTCTCCAAGGTTGTGTCCTGTATCAGGCAGCAGGCACTTTCTCGTTATTCAATCGAAAGGTTCAATACTTGCTCTCTTTCTCGAAACTTGACCTCTTCCTTCATCCAGCGAGTGAGCGATTCATGAACATCAGCAGCAGCACTACACACAACATGAGTTTAAATAATTCCCAGACCCGGTTCGTTCCCTTTTCCACTGTTTTTTCTAAGCAGCAAGGAAAGGGGATTATATCAATAGTACAGTTTGATTAAAAACGCGTCCGGAGCTTATTTGGGTTTGCTTTGGAAAATGGCATGCTGAAGAGAGGCTAAGCGAAAAAGAGAAAGAGAGACCCCTAGAAGACGATGGGATGATTAACAAAAAAAAACACGGGGTTGGTGTGAATTTTTCCCAAGCATAAATTAGCAAAGACGGAGGACCCCTCCGCATCGGGCTGGTTGCTCCGAACTTTTCACTTCCTCGTCACACACACACGGTCGCCTCAACTGTTGCCAAGGGTCAAAAGAAATCGAGGTGTGGAGGAAGAAGCTAAAGAAGCGAAGAGCGTAACGAAGGAATTCGCTCGATTTGGGTTATGTTTTCCCTGTCCACCGTAGGTTTTGGCTCGGTTTCCAGTACTACTGCTGCGTATTAGACCGGGCTCTCGGAAAGGGGGAAAGTTCTTAGTCAAAATCACAATTCCCCCTTCGAAGGTGCTGGGATTTCTTAACTTCTTCCTTCACTCTTCTATGGTGCAGCCGCAGTTTTGTGTTTGTCCGTTTGATGAGCGAGTGATTGAGGAAAAGATCGTGTGGGAATTCTGGGGACGTTGTGCGAATTTATAAAGTGGCCAAAGCGGCCAGCGTGCTTGTACCGAGGCCCCGACTCTCAATAAGGGCACTGACACTTGGTTGGGTCTGGAGATAACCATTGTTCTGGTAGTCGTAGCCGTACATGCCTATTGTTATTTACCTACCAACTATCCCGTGAAGCGCCCATTCACGATTCCTCGGTGGGAAATCTTGCAGTATACGCGCTGTGCGTGTGAGACGTCACTGGTTTATTTTTCCAATTTCCCAAAGTCAGTGCGTATTTGGAGATCAAGAACCCAGTGTGATGAAAATAGAGACATAGAGAGAGAGAGGCTAGGGGTGATGGACATTCTTGCCTTGGTATTTACTGAAATATTTGTAGGCTCTCTGAAATATGTGAGTTATCAATGGTTCTTTATTAGCAAGTAAGCTCACTAGCGAATGGTAAGCGATTGGTACTTTAAGGATCCAATGAATACACTTTTCAAATAATATTTTCAAGCCAAAGTTGGCTTAAACATGTAGGCATGTCGAACAATATTGTGTGGAAGTGTTTAAAACGCCAAAATTAGATAGTTTATATAGTTCCATATCATATATGGTTAGAGATTCGGGAAATGAAAGTGTTTCATTCCAAAGAAATGATAATGTAATTTAACAGTTTTTGTTAAATTGTTCTTATAATGCTCTTTTAATTAATCAATCATACAGATAGTTGCTGGGTACAATTTTATTATACAATATTGTAATAGAAAACTTTACAGTGACAATGTTTGTCGCATATACAACGCTAAACATGACAAATGGTGTTGTTGAAGGGAAATAGATTTTTTATTCATTGCAACGTACGCATCGTTTCATGGGGTAACGATCGCTCATTTGCGTCGGTTGAAAGGTTTGTGTGTACCTCCTATGAGGTAACGTTGAACCTTCTGGATGGACCTATCTACAAGCGTTGGTTCACCGGTTGGTTGGTTAACGTTTGATTTGGATGCCATGAGCAAAATATCAATATATGGTAGCCGGTAACCCGCTTCGTACAAAGACGGGAACATATTACATTGCATTAGTATCTGGCCCCTGGGTGTTCTATCATGCAACGGGGGTGCACATTGGTCGTGTGGTTCGCGGTTGACCTGTGTGTTCTGCTGCATGCGAGGCTAAAATGCTGTACCACGGTACGTGGGGGAAACCCTGGGAATTCCATTTCGTCGCTGAATTGCATTGCTATAGTCTGAACCTGTGAGTGAGTGAATGTTGTGGTGCCGCACGGGTGGGAAGTAAAGGGCTGTTGACAGCATCCAGCAATCAAACAGCTGACATGTTAGAGAGAATGTTAAGGAAGAATGTTGTTTGCAAGTGTGTGAAATCTACGCCACGTGGTTCCAAAACGACATGCATATGCAGGTATCGATAAATTATGTTTGTTACAGGATAAAAAATCGCACAAATGCACGGTTATATTTAACACATTCCAAAGCATTTCAGTGGCGGTCACAAACGTAGAGAAGGTCAATAAAACGATGGCAATAAACAAAGAAAACGTAAGGACGTTAAGGAGACCCAGGCAAGGTTAGATGAGCTTGCACCATCAACAAATGCTTCCTAACCTTCTGGAGGTTAACCATCAGCGTACTTTTAATAGCAGAGGTGTAGATTAGATGGTTTGCGGAAAAAAAAACTCCCAGTGTAATTATGGCACGCGGCAGTAATGCTTTGCGAGACGCCACGTTGTATACGTTGCTGGGTAGCATGTGGGCGCTTCCGACC
>JXWZ01003780.1:0-18859 GCA_000956215.1 Anopheles farauti No. 4
CGGCGGATGGCTTCATTCTGAGCCAAATGCCACCGACACTGACCGACTTACTGGTAAGTGATTCCAGCTACGTTACCCACATCGCCGTACCGAAGGGCTGTACGATCCAAACCTTGCTCGTGGTTGGAACGCGACTGCGGGGACTGCTGTTCGAGCAGAATGAAAGCCTGCTGCAGCTGTTCGTGGACCAAAGCGAGCTGAATCATATGCCAGAAACGTTGGTGCGGCTCGGAAAAATTTCCAACATCAAGATCAATCGGTCTCTCCTGCGGCAACTGGAGCTGAGCTTCTTTTGCGATTTTCCTCAGCTAGCGTTGTTGGACGTGGAGCACAACCGCATCCAGTCCGTATCTTTTACCGCACGCCGGGTGAAATGCAATTCCGGGCTGAAGGAACTGGTCCTGGGCTGGAACTGGTTGAAAACCATTGACCCAAGCGTATTAACAGCGTTCGGAAAGCTAGAGATAATCACACTGTCGAACAACTACATCAAAGCAATCACTGGACGGTTCGTGAGCAGCGTACTCTACGACTTAGCCTTCTCCAATAACTCCCTATCACAGCTCAGTCTCTGCGAATGGACTCCAACGCCTACCGCGTTCCTCTCGCTCGATCGGAATAAGCTCACCGAGGTGCCGACGTGCTTGGGACGGATGGCTCACATTCGCATCCTCAACCTGGACCACAACCGGCTGTCCATTGTCACGATGGATGTTTTCAAGGACCTACGAGAGCTCGAATACCTACGCCTGTCCTGGAATCTAATACTGTCGTTCACGATGCGAGATACGTTCGTTCCACCGCTGCTGATTTCCGTCGACGTTAGAGGCAATCGGCTGCAACAGCTCAACGTCACGTCCGCTTTGCTGAAAAAAATTTCATGGTAGCTCCGCGATCTAGGAGTTTATAGTTACTGAGCGCTTCATTTGTAAAGCTGTGCGCTGAACATATAGACGAGATATGTATAAGAAAAGCGGAGAAATAGCGCCACAGCGTTAAAGGGAAAGAAAAATTTATAAATAATTTAAAAGTATATAAAGGAATTCGATATTTGAGTTCCACGAGCGCAGGGAACTAAATGATGACAATATTGTTTACTTGACTGTGATTTTACAAAAAATTCTATTCACCGCCCGCATTCCTCATTCCTCAGTATCTGCTCAGTCTATGTCTATGTTACCAAAAATGGATTTTGGTAATTATAAAACGGTTTTCAATCGTTTTAGAGGTTCGAATTACCTACCAAGAACATTAAAATTAAATGCAAAATGAATGTTAATAAGTTCATAAATTAAATTAATTTATAATCAATTATTTCGATTTCAATTTTGTAGTTTTTTATGTTTCTATCGTAAATTTGTGAGGCTGGTGTGCCTTGGTTTAACACACTTTTTATTCAAAACCAAACCAATCCTTCTTTAAATCTTATTAATGTTGATGCCAATCTTCACTAAAGTGTGAAATTTGTGCAAAAATGGATATTCTTGAGCATCGTGCAGATTGAAGAATCTTAATACTTGTTAAATAATTTATTTTCCCCTGCTTTTAGATCACTTAAAAGAAAAACAATAAATCGCTTCCATGACTGGTAGGTGTAAAAACATTTCCAGTTTTTCATGAAAAGAAAATATAAAAAATTAGATATTTTTTACACTAACATAGTACAACAATCGAAGAGAAGCAGGCTTTCATTTGGTCATTAACCCTATGACAAACACATGCCGAACGCAAGCTATCAGTCTACTGAACTGCTAAATGATGTAAACTGTGAGCAAATTCACCGAAAATAATAATTTGGGGTACGCATTATTCTAAACATACTTAAAAAAAATTGGCTATATATTTTTTGTACTCATACTTAGGGCCGGTCCTGGAAAAGTAGACCTAATTTTGTTGTAATTTCCCTGCGCCATGAACGCATTGTCTATGTTCCAGCTTTGGCTATGATATCCACAATAAAATGAACTATATTTGTCAGTTTGAGACGTGATTCCGGACGAGTAAAAAAAAAAACATTTATCTATGATGATCGCAGCAGAATTGCACATCACGTATAGGTTTACTACAAAATAAAGTTACTTTTACGCTCCCATTCTATAGTAACGAATTACGATTTTTTTTTAGTATTCTGTTCGTCGGCTTGATCGGAGCGTTTGAATTTACCTGCTTGGAGGAAAACGCTAAGCTGTGTATCGTGAAACGGTTGAATCTTACGTACGACGGCCTTTTCCTGATGCACCATGTACCGAGCAGTGTGCAAATGCTCTGGTTCTTTCAGCTCATCGCACCAACCGTGGACCGTAGTCTGTTAAGCAACGTTAAACCCACCGTTAGCGAGCTGTTAATAAGTGATTCTAGATCCGTTGCCGACATCACTGTGCCGAAGAACTGTACGATCAGAAGTTTACGGATCATTAGAACTAAGTTGCGCACACTAGAATTCGAGCGTAATGATCACCTGTGCGAGTTGATTGTGCAGAAAAGTGAGCTAAACCATATTCCACCCTCACTGGGGAACGTGTACAACTTATCGTACATGAAAATTAACTTCTCACCCGTGCGGCACCTGGAGCTGAGCTTCTTTTGTGACGTTCCTCAGCTTATAGCTACCAATCTAAGGTACAATCAAATAAGTTCCGTATCGTTCACCGCACGAGGCGAGTGTAATTCTTCGCTGGTGGAGCTCATACTCACACACAATCGTCTCAAAACCATTGACACGAGCGTATTTGCGGCATTAAACACACTCAACCTAATCCTGCTCACGGACAACTACATCGGTGAGATTGTTGGACGCTTCACGAACGGTCTGATGTACGAATTTCTCATCTCCAACAACTCTCTCTCGCAACTCAATCTTTGCGACTGGTCACCGATGCCGGAAATGGTTTCGCTCCTCGTACACTAAAACAAGATCGCGCAGGTGCCCACGTGTCTGGTGCGGCTACCCAACCTGTACGTCGTAAATCTCGAGCACAATCTGCTATCCACCGTGGCGATGGAAGATTTCAAAGCGCTAGGCAAGCTGGAATATTTACGCCTCTCGTGGAATCCCATCGTAAGCTTCTCGATGTTGGATGGGTTACTTCCACCGAAGTTAGTAAATGTTGACTTAATCGGCATTCGTCTGCAGCATCCGAACGTTACGGACGGTTTGATGTCGAAACTGAAATTGTTGGATCATAATGATAAGTAATTCTAATCACACGAAGGAAACGTCTAGCTGTATTAGAAGACCTTTTTTAAATGACCACGAACTAAAACCCGAATGCGGTGCACTAATTCTTGCGAATCAACGATTCGCGGCACATTAGACTCTTGTTATGGCGACGCTAATCGTCAACCGGCGAATTCCTCTTCGCAACCGTAGCGGTAATGAGCTTTTGAAAGATCTGAAAATAAAACACAGCTTGTAACAGATTATCTTTTGTATCCAACCCTTTCATCATCCGAATACACTAGAATCTGCGAATGAACACGACAATGTTGCACATGTGAAAATTTTGGGACTTTGTTAAAACTCAATTTTGTTTTTATTTAAACTTTAGCATCATTTCATCATTTCAGCATAAGTTCATTTTAACTTTAGCATCCTCTGTTTTTTTCATCCGTCCGAGAATTCAGTTCAGTTCAAATTCCCATCCATTTGGCATAAGTACTAAAAATGATCGTCTTCTCGAATTCACCCTTTGCTCTGATTAACATTTCTAATTGTTTACTAACCATTTTAATCATTAGCTTGTTGAACAACTTCATCTTTTATCTACTACATTTAAGTACACATTTAAAAACGAATATAAATAATCAGTTCACTGAATTCTAGACAGTTGAAAAAATACCTCGTACGTTACTAAACTACTTTTAAAGTTTCCCAACAGATGGAGCTACTAATAATGGTTCATTGCTTTACGTGTCTATCATTTTTTTATACTAGAAATTAAATTTTCTAAAATATTTTTAGGAGAATTTTAGTTTATCTGATAACTCTTTAGCGGATAGTTTTTTTTTTTTCAATGCGAAGTTGTATTTGGTACAAATTAATGTGATATAGAATATTGTGTATACACTTATATCGGCCGATAGTACACCCGGGATCTCTAAGCAGCAGCTACTCTCTCGCTCTTACACGATCGTGTCGTTCGTTTTCTGTCGCGTTCGGCCGCACGCACGCATCGAATCGTCGTGCGCACAATTTCTCTCGTTTCCCATCGCTCTCGCTCAAGCTCTAGAGATTTACGATTGTCGACGTTTACGCTGCAGTGGTCGAATGTACCAAGGAACCAATGCAGCGTAAACGTCGACATCCATGAAGCTACATGGCCACGATGGTCGACGTTTTCCGCTGCAGCGCTGGAACATCAGCAATTTCTATCATTCCCCATCGCTCTCGCTTAAGCTCACCAGCGTTAGAGGCTAGAGTTCGTTTGTTCGTTCGCTAGGTCGCTCTTGTCGTCGTTGGCAAACGGTACAGCGTTATGCCTTTCTACAATTTGTTATAGCGATGTTTTTTTTTTGAATACCATTAAGATTCTTTGTTCCTGTGGGTTGTGGCTTGATGTCCGGGAGAGCATTGTTGCATCAGTTCAATTAAAGTTCCATTTAATCTTATTGTTGTCATGAAATCAGCCATGTTTGCATGAAAGTTTCACATTGAAAAATTTGGTTATAATCGTCTATTGTGAGGAGACTGTGGGTACGAATAGCGATAAAAGTATAAAACCTTTTTATCTGCCCAAGGTCCTGGTTAGTCGTGCAGTTGATGGTGTATCGTTTGCAGCTTTCAATGAGTGTAGCTCCATTGCATGTACGAAGGTGATCGCCAGCAAACGGATGGCTTCCCCGAGCGATCCATACTAACGTAATTGGTTATCTTTCTAGTCTGTTCTTCGTCAGCGTCATAGTACTGCAAACAGTCGCTTTTCAATTCCGGTGCAATGACGATCAGAGAGATCGTACCTGCACGTTGGCAAACTATGATCCCAATCGGGAGGGTACGTTCGTGCTGAACCACGTGCCCACCTACGCGAACAACCTCGTATTTCAAAACATGCTAGCGACGTCAGTGGACCATCGGGTGCTGGGTAAGATGCCCGCCACGATCACCGCCGTAACGATCAGTGATTCGAACGCCGTGCGCCAAATAGTTATACTAAGGAACTCTACCCTGGAATCGCTTACCGTGTCGGGGCTCAATATCGGTTCGCTGCGCTTCGAACCGAACGGTGCCCTCACGTACCTGGCGATAAAATCCAGCAGCTTCAGCGTTGTTCCGCCAGCGCTCGGGAACTTGAAGAACTTGACGTTCTTTAAGTTCAGTGAATCTCCGATCGAGCACGTGTTCTTGGGTCGCTTCTGCAACTTCACACAGCTGAACGATCTGAATCTGCGGTTCAACTATATCGCTACCATCGGCTTGCACGACGCCAACAAAGCAGCGGAAGAGTTCGAATGCGCGCCCAAGCTGAGAAGGATTAATCTTGCGAACAACAAGCTGAAACGCGTCAACATGACCGTATTTGCCGTGTTCCGCGCCCTGCAGATAATCGATCTAATGAGCAACGAAATACAGACGGTGGGAGGACGGTTTACCAACGCGAACATTTCGACGGTGATACTGTCCGACAACCAGCTGAAGTCCATCGACCTGTGCCGGTGGAACACAATGGCGAGGATCAAGACGTTTTCCTTCTTGAATAACAATCTCTCAAAGGTGCCGGCGTGTCTCGGGCGCATGCCCGCGGTGAAAAACCTGGATCTGAGTTACAACAAACTTTCCACCGTTGCGTTCGAAGCGTTCGCGATGCTGAAAGAATTGAACTTTCTCTTCCTGAACCATAACGCCATCGCATCCGTTACCTCCAAGGACGTTCTGGCACCGCCAAACCTGAAGGAAGTTTACCTGAGGCACAATTGCTTGGAATCGACCAATTTGTTTAAAGTTTTTCTACCGTCGGTCAAAGTGTACATGTAGTAGGGGTGTCCGTGGGCCAACATGTCGTCGCACCAAGCAGCTTGCCAGATGTTGACCGAATGTCTACACTTTGAACATTTGGATTGTTTGCATGAAACCTACGCGAATTCTGTGTCTTTTCTGTGGATTTTTTACAACCTTGTTATAATCTTGCTATGTCATGATGTATGTGAAAAAATATATAAAGACAAAAAAAAAATGAAATAACTTACGTGGACGTGGTCAAAATTACGATAATGATTGGAATGGAAATAATCCTGATTAATGGTGATTAATATTAAATGTATTTCTAACTACCTCGTTTCGTGAGCGATTGGAATAATCGTTTTGGAAGAAGTTTCTCAGGTATAGGGCCGTAAATTTCCATCAACTAGTTGTGCCCGGTGTTTTCGGGTTTTTAGTACGATAGCTTCACAATGGTAAGTTTAGCGTATGAAGGCGACTCGGAGCGGTTATCTACACGAGTATTACATTTGACGGCGGTTATACATTCCAGTTGCAGTCCATGCTCTGTCTGCTGATGTTCTGTACGCTCTGCGGCATGGAGTGGGTTTGCGAAGAAGACGACGGTAAAATCTGCACCATTGAACGGCTAGATCCGATGCGAATGAAGCCTGCCAATCGTCGTCGGTTATCGGTGGAGATGAAATCGTTAACATTAGCTAACCTCGAAACATCGACGCTGGATCAGTCGATACTCAGTCACATCGTGGTGTCATACAAGCTGCACATCGTTGATTCACGAGCGTTGCAGCGAATGATTGTGCCGCATAACTTCACCGCTCCGCGCCTGGTGGCCACGAATACGCAACTGAGCTGGATACATTTCCATGAAAATGGCGTCCTCACCATCGTGTCGATCGTTTCCAGCAACCTGCAACAGTTGCCACCATCGCTGAAGAACCTAACGAAGTTGAGGTTCGTAAAAGTGCAACAATCCTACCTCAAGCATCTCGACCTTGACATCCTGCGCTGGTTTCCACGGTTGGAAGTAATAGATCTGAAGTACAATAGAATCCAAACCATCACGTGCTCACCGTACGGCGTGCGGCATCCAATGCTGAATGAGCTGCAGTTGGGCAACAATCAGCTCAAAGTCCTAAATCTCGAGCTACTGGCACCGCTTGGTTGGTTTCAACTGCTTGATCTTTCGTACAACCAGCTGGAACTGATCGTTGGACGGTTTGCCGGTAAAGCGCTGGCCTCCCTTCTGCTCGCCCACAACCGTTTGCGGGTGCTGGACTTTTGCCAATGGGAACCCATGCCCGGCCTGACTTCGATCTCGTTCGAATCGAACGAGCTGACGAGGGTACCAAACTGCATGCAGTCCCGTTTCGCAGGACTGGTCTATGTCAGCTTCCTCGGCAACCGGTTCACCGAGATCGATATGGGTGCGTTTGGGTCCCTGCCCAACCTTACGATGGTGGATTTCTCCGCGAACAGTATCGCGCGCATTGCGTTACGGGAGGACAGCTACCCTGTGCGGCTGGAGGAGTTGATTCTGCGCGGTAATAAACTCAAATGCTCCAAACCACCCGGTGTTCCGTTTTGTTCGCTAGACATCGAGTTGGGAACGAAATCACGCCCGCAAAATGGAACATTATTGCAGAAAAAGCTCACCATAACCACAGCGTGATGTTAGTTAATGGAGATCAAACGAAATAAACGTTCTTCAAATACGCTGTTTATTCGTTTTTTATGCACGTATGAAGATGTTCCTACCTCAGGTTCGCATTCGATTATGAAACATCGTTGGAAGTATATTATTGTTATAGCTAACAGGGCCATTTCAGGTCAACGAAGGTCTTTGAAATGTGCATGAATGATTTGTTTATAATTGAAGTTGCAAAAAAAATAAAAGTAATAAAACATCTTTGTGAGTATTAAACAGTAACGTTAGGTACGGGCATCAGTGTTATGCGAGTACTTCTGCGATGAAGTTGTTGGAATCATCCGTCCGTATTAACATATTATTCTGTGAACTATCGAAGCAAGTAGCATTTGTCGGATTTGTCGCTTTAATTGCTACGGTGACCAATCCAGTACACGGAGCCACAAAGGTGTGTGAAGGATCGTACCCCCAAATGACCTGTACCATCGATCAGCTGAACCCAATGACGTCTAACCTCACCGTCCTGCGTCAGTTATCGAACGGCGTGCGGTTGATCAAGTTGACTAATCTCGACGCATCAACGCTAGACGATAGGCTGCTCAAGTACGTCGTTAAGCCCGTTGAGCGGATGGAAATAATCGACGCCCGGACGCTCCAGCGAATTCTTTTACCGTCCAACTTTACCGTCGAACGTTTGATCATCCTAAAAACACTACTGAGCCGAATCCAGATACAGGAAAACGAGACGATCCTTTCGCTCATCATCATGTCCAGCAATCTGCAGAAGCTACCGCCCTCGCTCAGGAACTTGAGGAACGTGACGTTCATGAAAATTCAACTATCCTATATTCAATATCTGAACCTGGATCTGCTGCAGTGGTGCCAACGGTTGGAAACGTTGGACCTGAAGTACAACAAAATACGCTCGCTAACGAGCTCTCTAGGAGGTCCAGGACGGCACAAGCTGAACGCACTCGTTCTCAGCCACAATCAGCTGAAGATGTTAAATCTGGAGGTACTGCCGCCTCTCGGGTGGTTCGGTTTGCTCGATCTGTCGCACAACGTGCTGGAAGGACTGGTTGGACGGTTCGTCAGCGAAGAGCTGTCGAGTTTGATGCTCGCAAACAACCATCTAATAGCGTTGGACTTTTGCCAATGGCAACCCATACCCAGTCTGACTTCAATGTCCTTCGAATCGAACAATCTTACACGCACACCCAACTGCATGCACCATTTCCCGAGCCTAACCTATGTCAGTTTCGCCGGCAACAAGATTACAACGATCCACCTGGACGCATTTGCCACCCTGCACAACCTCACTCTGCTCGATTTCTCATCGAACCAAATTTCGTTGATTGTTTTCCGGCAGGATAAATACCCGCCGAGGCTCACGGAGCTGCTCCTGAAAGATAATCAGGTAGACTGCAAACATCCACAACCGGACGTACCGTTCTGTACGCTGGACATTGATTTCCAAACGAACTCTCCGCCAAGTGCTTGGGTGGGGAGCAATGGAACGTCGTTTCCACAAGAAATATCCATCATTACCGCTTGAAGGTTGTGACTGTGCGAAGAAAGCAGCAGGTTGTTAGAAGTGATGGTGTGAAATATTTCAAACTAGTAAACTACTGGAGAACTAAAGTAAACTAGTCATTATTTGTTTGACTACAAGCGTCGTACTCTGGTTTCCCAATCCCTAATATTGTTGAATAACTTACGACCATAACTATAACGTATAACTTATAACTAACAGGAAACTATAGGTTTCAGTTTTAATTTATTTTTTTGGTTGATATTGTTGCGTAGTTTCACGTAAACAACCATGATAAAAATGGGAGTGAGAGTCCGTCCAATCATCATAACAAAGGCTTTCCAGGCTTCATAAGCGATAATTTCGTTATAATTGAAGTTAAGCACACCTACGTTCAATAATAATAATACGACGGAATTAAATGTAGTTCCAGAAATATTTTTTGATTTGTTATTCATATAACTGTCGTCATTAGACCCAGTCTATTGGTGGTTTCGGTGTGATTTATACGGGCTTGGTACGAGTAGTATCACGTATTTAACTCCTCTATGTTCGGAGAATTTTCGGAGTGAAAGGAAACGTGTATTCGTCTGAATTTGTGTTCGTTATTTCATTAGACTTCGTTTGTTATTTCAATTGCTCAGATTGCACAAAGTATGACTCACTTTATCTGTCAAACATCGGGCTATCTTTTGACGGTTGGGTTTTCAAGGTGGTACTACGCGTACATCGAAAACAGAAGTTACAACTTCAACAAACTGTACGACGAACGAACGAAAATGCATCGGCGATTTAATGTTTCCACGTTCCATTCTGTTCTTGCAATGGTTTTGTTGTATTATTGTGTTTTGTTCAACTCAACAATGGCATCGAACGTTTCGTGCGTAGGCATAGGTGAAACACGCTGCACCATCGATCATTTTAATCCCGCAGAAACGACTCTCAGCTTCTATTTGCACACTCATCTACCAAAAGAGGTATCGTGGTTGTTGGTGAAACATCTCAAATCGTCAACGGTGGTAGACCATACGCTGCTCGGGAACCTGAGAAAACCTATCAGCAATTTTCTAATCGAAAATTCCAGCGTAGAACGAATGTATGTACCGTCCACCTTTAACGTCCCACAGTTTAACATCTTCAAAACACGGCTGACTTCGATGGTATTCTCAGCAAATGAGTATGTTCGACGGTTGATTATTGTATCCAGCAAGTTGAGCATCATGCCACCATCGCTCGCAAACCTGAAGAACTTAACGGTAATTAAAATTCAGCGATCGTACATCAAACATCTGAACCTGGATCTGCTACAGGCGTACGATAATTTGGACGAAATAGATTTGCAGCATAATAAAATCAGCACGATATCGAGCTCACCGCACGCTGTACAGCGACAAAGCCTGACCAGCCTGACACTGAACTACAACAATCTTAAAATCCTAAATCTCGAGACGCTGCCACCGCTCGGATGGTTCGAGTACCTGCATATTACGCACAACGCACTCGAACTAGTCGTTGGACGGTTCGCCAGCAACAAACTGAGCAGTATCGTTCTGATGGAGAACAAGCTGAAAGCATTGGACTTCTGCCAATGGCAACCGATGCCCAGCCTAGCACAGCTTATCCTCCGCTCGAACTATATTACCCGCGTGCCGCACTGTATGCATAACCTGCCAAACTTACGCATGGCTAATTTCATAAACAACAGCTTCACAGAAATCGACCTAGGTTCGTTTGCCGCGAACGATAAACTTAATCTGCTACATATGTCTTACAATAGGATTTCAAAAATTACCCTCCATGAGGACAGGTTTCCGAAAGCACTCCAGGAACTGATCCTGACAAATAATAAGGTGGAATGCTCCAACCCACCGGACATACTGTTCTGTCCGCTCGACATCGAATTGCAAACAAACGCCCCAGACGGTATCGGTAAGCGACACAAATTTCGAGCGCAACTGAACATCACTCTGCGATAATGTCTTAATGGATACGAAATCAATTTGTAATCGAACAATAAATGATTATTATGAAGCTGTTAAACGTTCAATGATGGTGTCTACACCATGCTTTTCAAGCTAGTCAGAAGAAAACGGTCATTATAAATGTTTACACGCATGGTCAAGTGTGCTAGTACTTTCCGTAGAAACAACGTAGAAATAGTGTTAGTGTGGCTTTGCTCACTATATTACCGCTCACTTTCTTCCGTTGAAGGGTATTGTCCATACTGTCTTCACATCCTCAAAATTATTTTCAATGACTACTACGATCCTTCATGTCCTTAGTTGCATGTCATAAGTTCCCGCTACCATGACTTGATTTCGAAATTGAACTGACACTGAACAATGGAGTACAATTAGCTGCCCGTGAAATTTCCAAGTCTTGTTGATTAATTTATCGTCACTTAGATGTTAAATAAAGTAGAGGACCGAATTAAGCCTAAGACATGTTATCATTGTTATCATGAGAAAAAATTAACCCGAATTACCATACCCGAATCGTATCTGGTAGAAAAGCAGGTGCAATAGATCTTAACCTTTATTCACAGTTGGGCCTACGACGAACTACACAAGTACACAGGCCGCTAGCACCTCCAGTACCTCTCCCCGGTGAAAGGACTTTTTCATTTCGGCAAACGTTCATATTTCGGTCGACAGGTGCAGTGTTCTCGCATACATTTGTACAGAAAGTAAAGCACGCACAATGCGATCGGGACGGCGCATACGATTACGTATGAGATCAGCTGATAGAAGCGCCGTGTTGTCCAAAGGACGGTGTACTTAAGCGTGGTACCGTCTGTAAGTGGGTGTGTGAGAGAACGAACGTTGAGAAGGGAGGGGAGAATAATTTCTGGAGGTAAAGTTTACCCTTTGCCCTTTACTTACCGACTACCGCATACCCGTACCCAATATCCGGCACGCTCATTCGGTACGAGCACGTGGGGACGATGATTTCCAACAGTTCCTGCGTGTCCTGATGGTAGCTAAGATCGAACGTGTGCACTTTGTACGCCGTTCGCTTGTCCTGGCTGAGCGGACGATACCGAACCGTTTTTAGCCGGCTACGGTGGATCTGCGCGTACTGCGACACGTGCAGATGTCCGGAAAAGATCACGTTGGGTTTCAGGTTGTGTATGGCGGTGTAGGTGAAGGTGGACGGCACATCCAGTACCGGCATGTGGCTGACGAATATCCGCACGTACCGGTCGGACGTGTCCGCCCCGGTCGCGTCAACCATGCGTGGATCGTTCAGTGTCATCTCAAGCGTGATTCGGTTGATGTTGTAGATCGTGAGGTTATCGTTCACTACCCAGGCCGGCCGCTCGGAGAAGTACTGCCGGAAGCGTCGCTTCGCCTTCGGATTGAGTGGCTGACGGCCCTCGCCACCGATGTCGTTGTCACCCGGGATGTAGATTGACCGCGCCGTCGGATGGGTCGGAAAGATCGCCCCGAAGCGAGTGTAGTACTCCTCGAAATGGTTCTCGGTCGAGTAGGTTCCTTCGTCCATCAGATCGCCCAGGAAAATGATCACGTCCGGCTGCACGTGATCGACCGCCTGCTCGTAGTACCAGGCGAGATAACGATCGGAATCGTAGTTCGCCAGCCCGGTATAGAAATGCGAGTCGTACGTTTTGCCCAATATTTGTGGATCCGCCACGAGCAGTACCCTCACACAGCCAGCTGGAGCGTAAAAAATAAAGAGTTTAGGTCTACCTCCAGCACACAAGACCACAAAACCCCACTCACCTTCTTTGCAGTAAATGTTAGACCACTTGAATTTCTGCAACACATAGATCAGCACCTCGTTGTACAGTACCAGCAGCACGAGCAGAATTAGGTACACTCGCCAGGCCGGATGCAACCGGAGGAACTTTTTCTTGCTTCGTACAAACCAATTCTTTGCCATCGTGAAAGTTCATCCAGCGGGTTTCGCCACAAATGCACGATCTATAAAACAACCCCCTACTGGGGACAAGAATAGCCGCAACCGGTTTCGTAATTGGTGCTGCTAGGTGGTGCTGCTGTCTGGTAACATTGTCGTCGTTCGGTGGCCTCCGGGCGCTAGATAAAAAAAATGGTGGTAAGTAAAATGAAGCAACAAACAATTATTTGCTAAATTAAAAATAAAATAATTCTTACTACCGTGCTTGCCACAATGACGGCTTTTTTTGTTGCCTGGACAGTGTTTTGTGTACAAACACAGGTTTCTTGCTCGATTTGGCTGTCTCGTTTCAACAGCACCGGTTGACATCACGGGTGGCTGCGTACGTATAACCAGCTGATTGGCTGCGTTTGTAGCTTCAATAGTCGCGTGGATGTCAAAAAGAGCATTCATTACGTTTGTTGATATGTTTAGTCAATATTACGTGTTTTAATTAATGCATTTTACAATTAATCAATATCACAAGTACATAACATAGAAAAAAAAATATAATCCAAAACTCAGACCCCAACCTAAATATTCGGATAAGAAGTTTGCGAAACAATAAAAACATCAAAAATGTTAAGTGTATTCCTACCATGGTTTCCGTGTATTATCGAATGATCATGTACGTTCAGTAATGCATTGACAAACGTGACTGTCACACTTTCATTTAACAATTATAACATTCAATAAGTTTAAGCCTTACAATTTATATTTCTTGCGATGGAGCTTCTTCATGACGATAAATACCGAGGTTGGTGTTTCGCGCATCGTGTTGCCATCGCCATCGTTGAGAGTGGGATGTGAATGGGACAGAGTGCCGGCTCCACAAACGTGCCTGCTTTATGAGACCCGGGACCAGCTCCGTCAGCACCATCGCCGGCAACGATCGACGCGCAGGGAAACCAACAGAGATGGGAGATCCGCTTACTGCGGGTGACGGAAGCTCTTGCCGGCGTACTTGGCACCGGCACCAAGCTCCTCTTCGATGCGCAGAATCTGGTTGTACTTAGCCAGACGCTCCGATCGGCACGGGGCGCCCGTCTTGATCTGGCCGGTGCTCAAACCGACGACCAGATCGGCAATGAACGTGTCCTCAGTCTCGCCGGAACGATGCGACACCATGGTGCCCCAGCCGTTCTTCTTCGCCAGCAGGTGCGCGTTGATCGACTCCGTCACCGAACCGATCTGGTTCACCTTCAGCAGCAGACAGTTGCACGCCTTCTTCTCGACCGCGGTCGCGATACGCTTCGGGTTCGTCACCGTCAGATCGTCGCCGACGATCTGGATCGTGGTGTTGGCCGTGATCTTGCTCCACGCGTCCCAGTGGTCCTGGTCGAACGGATCCTCAATGCTCACGATCGGGAAGTTCTTGATGAAGCCCTGGTACAGCTGCTCCAGTGCGTCCGGTGCCAGCCAGCCGGCCGGGTCCGACTTCGGATTCTTGAAGTCCAGATCGTACTTGCCCTCCTTGTGGAACTCGGACGCGGCCACATCCATACCGATCTCAACCTTGCCGGTATAGCCGGCCTTCGCGATGGCATCCTGGATCAGGTTCAGCGCTTCCTTGTTCTCGAGAATGTTGGGCGCGAAGCCACCCTCATCACCGACAGCCGTCGCGTCCAGGCCGAACTTCGCCTTGATCACGTTCTTCAGATGGTGGTACACCTCGCTGCCGATCTTCATCGCCTCGGTGAACGAGGACGCACCGGTCGGCAGGATCATGAACTCCTGCATCGCCAGCTTGTTGCCGGCGTGGCTACCACCGTTGATAACGTTGAATGCCGGCACCGGCAGGATGATGTTCGAGTTGCCGGCCAGATCGGCGATGTGTTTGTACAGCGGCACACCCTTCTTGGCAGCGCCGGCCTTGCAGATTGCCAGCGACACACCCAGAATAGCGTTCGCACCGAGCTTCGACTTGTTCTCCGTACCGTCGAGCTTCAGCATCAGCTCATCAAGCTAGATAAAAAAACGACATAATTAATACACGGCGATGCGCTATAAATAAAAGTCGCAGATGCACTGCCTACCTCCTTCTGCTGCGTCACGCACAGGTCCGAGCTGAGCACGGCCGGGGCGATGGTCTTGTTGATGTTCTCAACCGCCTTCAGGACACCCTTGCCGTGCCAGTTGGCCTTCTCATTATCGCGCAGTTCCAGCGCCTCGTGGACGCCGGTGGACGCACCGGACGGGACGGCCGCACGGAACAGACCGAGATCGGTCACCAGGTCGACCTCGACGGTGGGGTTACCACGCGAGTCGAAGATCTGACGGGCCTTAATACTCTTGAACGGCATCTTGGAGCTAAAGGAGAAAGAAAAAATGGAACAAAAAAAAAGCAGGACATTACAATTCTGCCTTCACCAACCATCCAGGACACGGTGACACGGTGACCTTGATTTAACCTATCCTTTTCGAACGCAATTGTATCAAAAATTCAATCTCAGTTACACGGAACATAAGAACGGGACGCCCTGTTCCGCCTGTCTTACATAATTCCTCGTATCATGCTCGTTCGATGTTCGTGTGCTAGATAAGCCGGCCACCGACGAAAGCAAGACGGTGTATGTTGTTATTTACGTGGACGCTAAAAGTACGGAGGTTATCAGTACTACGAATCGGCAGGGAACACGACGGCCAATCGGTAACGGACGTTTGATATTTCGTTTCCTAGCGACAAGCAACGTAGCATGCTCAATACTTTAATTTTAGATTAACCCTGTGATCCTGGTGAAAGTGAAGTGCACTTGAGATTATTGCAATCTTAGGAATGGAAGGGCAGTGTATAGTAAAATTATTTGTGCAATAATCGAGTGTATCAATAGAATTATGTTTGGTTAAGAAACATTTCTCAGAGAAATGGATCAATATTCGTGTTATTTTCAATTGCATTTTGTTACTAAAATAAAGCCATAATGGCATTTTAAATTATATTGAATCATAAAAATACTATTTCACCAGCACGATATAACTTTTCATCACATTCTGTTGCGGATACAAAGGGAGAATAATATGGGATGATAGCGGGGGGGGAGTTTGTTAGGCGCGTCTTCATTGACCTCTACGCTGAATCTAGAGGTCATACGATATAGTGACAATTTTAACGTGTGAAAAAAGCGGAAAACGCGTTTTTCTTCAACACAATCGAACAGGCGCGTGCGCTTATGCAATCGGGCAAGAAAAAATATGGTAGGAAATGCATTTTTCCAAAGAAAAATTCCGAGCAATCAGAAGAGGTTGATGACTCCAACTGTATCCTCGATTGCTCCTTATGCTTGATCCCCCATCCCCTTGTCCTAGTTTATATCGTCAGACTCTGCGAGGCTGATGAATATTGAGAGGTGACCTTCGTATGATATGCTCAAGGTTAAAAAGAAGTTTTACTCTAAATACAATCGTAATCGCAATACCGGATGCATCAATTGCAATCCGGCGTAATTTACAGCACACGGGGGATCACCGAACGCACACGCATACACACACCGGCACTGTCGTAAATGCAATTATTGTGCAATCGTGCAGATTTTTCACTTTCACCATACACATGAATGTAAACGCCGGTCGGCATCGGTAGAAAATAGTTGCAAAAACCTTCGCGAATAATTTACATGCACCTACGATTTCACAGAATATTTGCACAAACTGTTGATTTTTCTATAATGTTCGAGGCGGTACTGGGAGAACTAACAGCACTTACTTCTTTTAGATTTTAGGAGCAGCAAAGATGAGAGCACAAGAGATACTGGGTCTGCTTCGTCCCGATTTTTGATGGAAAATGAACCTTGAATTTTGGGTGAAAATGTGTTTGTGTTGGAAAAACAACTGTCAAACAGCTTGCAAACCCGACTTGGATTACCTAGCCTCCACAGTAGCAGAGAAATGTACCCCAAGGGTGGTAGAGGGGGGCCCCTCTCCAACACAACAAGATGTTTATATTTAGATTTCTATTCGAATCACCTTGGTAAAGGATATTTTTTTAAGTAACACTGTAACATAGTTTATTTATATTAAACTCATATTATATTTTATATTAAATTTCGATTTTAACATAGGACGATAAAATCCGCGTGCTGGCCCATCATCCTTGCCAGGAACTTGACCTAGGCATTTCCTTCAACTTCACCTATTGAGTAACGCGAGCGCGATCGCGCCCGACATGCATGAGCACTATAGATAGGAATTAATTTAAATGCCAACAGCCGCGTGCCACCATCGCTAGAGCAACTCTTCACTTTCACTACCTAACCAACTCAATCGGATGGGGAAACGAAGGGGCACGGACACACACAGCAACAACACAAAAAGAAAGAAAATTCGTTGCATTTGTTACGTAGCGTTTTAAAATAACCTTGCGCGCCGCACACACGAGATCAGTGCATTGATCTCTTTGTTAACCGATTCGTCAGTCGATAAAATAACGGCTTCTTACTGGAAAAATATGTTTATGTACACGTACGAAGTAAATAGTCAGAAGAATTACAAATGAAAATTCCCTTAACACCCCACAACCAGCTTATTCATCCACATCCATCGGGCGTATAGCCACCTCTTCCGTGCCGGTCGGTTCCTTCTCCACCGTCTTCTGCACAGCTTCCGAAAGTGTGTTCTCGATCGTTTTCTCTGGCATTTCGACCGTTTCTAGTCCATTCTGGGTGCCTCCTTGCTCGATCGGCTCCGGGTTGTCGTTCTGATGGTCCGGGAAGGCAAATTGTTGCGTTTGCTGCTGGGTGGCCGCCAGGTGCGATTCGTGCTTCGGCGGATCATTCTCGATCGTGACGGAGTTGGTGCAATCGCTCACCTTGTAGATACCGACGAGGTAATCCGACAGCTCGAACATGTTCGAACGCAGCGAGATGATGATGAACTGCGCGTTCTTCGTGCGTTCCTATTGAGAAAAACAGTGTTAGGGAAAACATAGTAAATCCTCCTCCCTCGCCTCCTTGAACGTCATCCGCTTGGACCATCCAATTAAACCTACCTTAATGTAGTGCGCCACGATGGAAACGTTTTTAAAGTCCAGCGCGGCATCGATTTCGTCCATCACGTACAGTGGCGACGGTTTGTAGTAGTGCAGCGCAAACACCAGCGCTAGCGAGGACAGCGTCTTCTCACCACCGGACAGGTTCGAAATCATCTTCCACGACTTCTTCGGCGGTCGGACGCTGAACACGATGCCCTCGTTGAACGGATCCATCGAGTCGACAAGCTCCAGCTCCGCGTCACCACCGAGCGTTATCATCTGGTACATTTCCTTCAGCTTCTTGGTGATAATGTGGAAACCGCGCATGAATTCCGTGAAACGCTTTTTGCGCACATCGTCGTACAGCTGGCGCATCTCGTTACGCTTCGCAGTGATTTCCTCCAGCACGGTCACACGCTGCGAGAACGCTTCTCGCTTCCGCAAGAACTCCTCGATCACGGACAGGTTCGGTTTGTTCGCGTTCAGCTTCTCCTCGAGGATGGAGATCTGGTACTGCAGGTCGGGTAGCTTGTAGCTGCTTAGTTCCTCCTCCGTGTACTCCTTCAGCGGTTCTTGGGGCGGGGTGTCCGGAATTTCGTGCAGTTTCAGTGGCTTCAGCTTCAAAAGGGAAGCAAAAAAAGAGAGAGACGATGCGTTAAGGAAAAATGATTGAATGATTCTTATTCGACTATCGAATGGAATTCAAGGAAGGATAAAGAGTAAGACATCGATATCGTCGAATATCGTTGATAAGCCAGATCAAGCGAACAAACTGGTTATACGCAGTAGTATTTTTACGAATTTAAATATTTCTTCCCATTCAGCCGATTTATTTTATATTTATAACATCTGAAAAAATGT
>JXWZ01003781.1:0-10273 GCA_000956215.1 Anopheles farauti No. 4
TATTAAATATAATTATTAACATTTTGGCTGCTAGGAAAATGCAATATTTTCTCATGAAAAATTAATTAGCTAAATACCTAAATGCCAATCATCACTGTCGTTAAAGAACTTGTAAAGAATTGTGAATTGAAGCCAATAACATGATGACAGTATGGCGGACAGTACATCTCTCATATTAATTAATCAATCATGTTGTGGGAACTCTTGTGAAATTAAACAATTAATTTTAGCACTTCACTGCCTTCGTATGGAAGATACGAAAACCTAATTAGTAACGTTTGCGCATGAACCTATTCAAACAGCAAACTGCGAGGTTGGTATATGGGATATGCATGCATGCAAAGTGTGTCTATCAGGACCAAAATACTTCGTGTTACTTCTTAAAATTACGTTAAACCTAGCCGATGTTTTAGTGTGTCGAAAATTAAATGACCCTTGTTGGAATATAAACATCAGCACGTTTTACTTAACATTGCTTCCTAAACACCATTCAGATCATGTAGCTACTGCACCGGACACATGTTATGGGAACTTTATATCCTCCACCTAGCCTTTGCCCGGCGACACAATTTACGGGAAGTAATTAAATCGCTTCCCATGCTACTCCGGATCAGCTGAGCCAAGCAATTCTTCTATCAGATTCCATTGCTCCGCTACCAAAAGACAAAATTTTTCCTGCCTGGCAGACTGTTGTCTGCTAAAAACAACCACAACAGACTGACACAACATACCAACCGTGCACGTTCTAGCAAACCACAAACTCGGCAATCGAACTCCAATCAACATCGACGACCAACATTCCCTCTGGCTGTGATCCCTCCAGCACCTAGCGCCAGGTTGATAGTGCGATTGCGAACCACAAATCTGGATCGTCCCGCATAACGATCCTGGCATAACGACGGTGCGCCGGTTTCGTTCCGTTTTGGTTTTATTGAATTTCGTGTTTCAATTGACTATATCAATGCGCAGTCCATCTGCATCGGGCCTCAAACAAAACAGACTGACGGGTCAAGACTGATGAACGTGTTCGCTACCATCTAGCAGCTGTAGCGGCCACCGACAGTGTCATGATCCTCGTGGCAATACCCGAGGGAGGTGTTTAGGCAAACCGTCCGGTGATAAAATCTGACGAAACGCCGAATCGCCACCGGCCTCAGGATGGAATCGATGACATCGAGCGACCGGAAAGTCCACGTCCTTCGAAACAAGCGAAAACAACGCACCACAATCGTTTCGGTCCGCGACGGCGGGTTAAACAAATCGCCGATATTTTAATATCACCATTTACCGGACAATATCGAAAGCGGTCCTGAGCTGTCGCGAATCGGGTTCGCCGGGGGTCGCAAACACGGCAATAATGTTTGCTCATGGCCCGACCCGTTTTTGGGTAGCGTGCGCAAATCATTTGTGGCGAAGATAGATGATGAGATTGATTTGGATGGTGAGGAAAGTTTGAGTATGTTTTCAAAAATATTCCAGAACAGGAATTTCATTATTATAATAAAAATGAGTAGCCTTTAAAGTTGAACACAATCACATATAAATTATTACTCAACAATTGAAATTCTACTAGGTGATCATAACGCTATGGCTTTGTTATGATTTTCATACATACTACTAAAATTTAAACAAACATACAAGTCAGATAAGCCGAATCAAAGAGGCTCAGAACGTAAAAGTCAGTCCGAGATTTTGTACACTAACAATACGATCACAGTAAAAGCCATGTCAAATAACAACATAAAATGTATATTAAAAGCGGAAAACAGTTTCATCTCATAATTTATTAATTGAAATTGAATTGAAACCTGTTTAAATCCTAAAGTGTAAAATATTGAAATCTCTCCAAATACTGAAACACTTACAATGCAACCTAATAGATTCATCTCACTGCTTGTCAAAAACCAGATGGCCGGAAATCTTCTGGCCAAAGCGTTGTGGCATTTGTTCCGTACAATAATCATCCGATATCCGAGAAGCGGCTAACAAAACAACGAAGAAAAAAAATCAATTGTTCCTTTTGGGATGGTTCCAACGAAACCGTACGTATCCGAAGCCAGACCGTTTCAATTGGCCACTAATATCCCGTCTAGGGCACACTTTATGTTGTTTGTGCTCAATCATCGATTATTGTTGTTGGTTAGATATTATTTCAGAGGAATTCGATAGAGATTGTTCCCATCGTTACCTGGAGCCACGCCGAATGCTGTCGAACGATCCCGCCTGACACCGGTTCGGACAAGAATGAACGACGGTCCAGCGACGAGCGAGAATCTCACACCGTACATATGCAAAGCGACCGAGGAACGTTCGTCGGACGGGACTGGCTTTCATTTACTCGCTCACGATTAGCTCCGGCTGCCCCTACAATCCTCGACCTGTGGCCTCGACAACACGCCGTTACCGGCAAACGTCGAACCGAACCGATGGGGTTCAGTGGCATGATTATGATGGTTACCATCCTTGCTACCCTCGCCAACACGCTGAGCGCATTTTTGCATCCCTACAAGTGCCCCGGGGCCGATTCTCGAGCAACCCTCGCTCTTGCCTGCTGCATCGGAACCAACCGAGAAGGTAAGCGAGAACGCACCAATCAAACGTATTTCTAGTCTCGATCATTTAAAGTGCACATATCTGCAATCGCAAAACACACAATGCACACGGTCTAGTCTCGTCGACATGCGCCATTCTTGCCAACCGGTGAACAAAATAATCCTATTATAATGTTCGATAAATAACCCCGACCGTACCGTCCATATGGCTTACTGAAAAGAGCGCACATGCACATGTCCGGAGCCATCTAGAGGCACATTGTTGTCGATACGGGGAATTGTTTCTGTTCGACTTTCCCACCAACTGAAACGCCTCCCATCACATACCGCTCTCTCTCTCTCTCTGACGCTCTGGACAGCTGTCACTGTGCCGGAAATGCCACACACTCCGCTGCATGTGTCCCGGACGAGCCAAGGCATATGATGGAACGGGCCGTGTTGTGCTGTGAACGCAAAAACGCTTACGCTCGGGCTAAGCCAAAACTCGCCCGGCTTTCACGTGCAACACACACACACGCATACACAGGCGTACACCCGGAAGCACATGTTTAAACACAATCGCAAATATGCATGCAGTTGCACTGTTTAATGCACCAGCAGTAGCAGCTTCGCATTGGCACCTCATCGGCGCACATCGAGTGCAAGAAACACACAGTTTGCCTTTCTTATTACTCTCACTCGAATGCACTCCCGCCCGGCCGGGGCGAGTACGCACTCGACGGCAACGTGCCGATCGTGCCAACTTGCCGCGCACAATATTAGTCCCGAGGTTTAACTAATTTACCATTACGGGAACACTTACGGCGAGCAAATGCTGTGAGAGCATAGGAATAGGGCAGTGCATTTGTTTCCCTTTCGTAAGTAAACACACGGCATCGGGATGCAAACTGGCCGATGAGCAACACGCTGTAGCAAGATGCTAGCGGCACTTTACATATGTTACCTGTCACGTTTTCTACGCCGGTATTATTTTCCGTCTAAATCGATCCGAGCAACAAATGCATTGCTTCTGCTGATGTCCATTCTACATCGAGGTTCAGATATGCACATCATTGGCTTGCCGTTTAACCCTATCGGTATGTATTGAAAATACACTCATTCTTTGACTTTCTCGTCTACATATATTCAACAGTTAATCCCTTTAAGTTGGGTATGACTTAAGGATTCTTGTAACCATTAGAATCTTTTACATGTTTTTTAGTTTGACAACCCATCAACAGAACTATGTTTTTTTTATTTCTTACCTCGCTACGAATAGTTCTAAATACTGCCAGCATTTGTTTCTACTTAATCCTATGTTTGAGCTTAATTATTGTATTTACTAAGTTATTATATGTACAATTCGTTTCTCAACACACTCGCTGAAATAAAATAACTTTTCAAATAGCTTATACATCTTATAAAGTACCATGCGTCTCCATTAGAAATTCAATAAAAAAATCAATTTTAACTCACAATTCAATTTCAATTTTTTTTTATAAAAATACAGTTTAAAGGTGTTTTAATTTTTTTCAGAGTTTCATGTGCTAATTGTAGGTGACTTTGGCTATGTATTGATTATTTTTAGGATTTGTCGAATACAATTTATTTTAATCCGCAATTTCGACGAGACGAAGTAGAATGCAGGCCAGAACCACGAAACATGAATGAAACAGTGGTATAACAATTAAAAGTTATATTTCAATTGAATGAAGTGCGTAAACTTATAATATTATGTCACTAATTTATGTAAACAATTAACAAAAACAATTGAACTGAGTCATTTTTTCCAAGATATTATTAAAAATAATCCGTCACATCTTTAAAAACTTAATATTTCTCATCCCAAAATTTGAAATACAAATTTACATTTGCAAAAATGTTCCGAAATTCAAGCCGTACTAAATAAACCCGATTGCACGAATCATATCACATGTTGGATGCTTTATAGTGTAATAAAATTAAATGTTCCCAATAACAAGCAACCGCTACAGCTTATTTGCTACAACGCGGAGGAAACCCTACCGACACGGTTATTGAAACGAGAGCTGTTGCTAGTATCAAATACTTCGCACCTGGAAATCAATTTCAACGCATTACGCCCTCAATTTCCAGTGTTTTACCATTACCTTACGTGGCATATTTTGCCGATACAAACAATGTTTGCCCGATTGGATATTAACGGGAAGATTAATCGGGTACAAGCGTTACATGCCTTCAGCGAAAACGCACACATGTGATCTATAAAATTTATGGCTCCCGCTGGATTCACAACTCAACGTAACGAATCCCTGCCCGGCCGTGCCACCCGGCGTTTGACGCTGGTAAGTTTGGCTATGGTCGAGCGTGTGCTCGTTTGTTTCGGGTTTTGTTTTTCATGGTACAAAATTCCACGTATTTGGTTTTACGACTGTTCGCATTTTTGTAAACTGTTCAATCATTAAAGCTTAAACGTATGAGATCTTTATGTATCCTTGTCTTTTTGTAAGTCGAAGTCGTTGTCGTACATCACTTTGAGCAGTGTATTTATTTACGCCTGCGGAAATGAAGCGCAGGTTAGAGTTACCTGGAAAAAGATGAAACAATAAAATATGTGAACCGTACTCACTTGTTTTCCATTTGAAATCAACGCGGTTTTATTATGCAACATATTGTTCACAATATTGCTTATTTAATTTTGTTTATTTTCTACAAAGTTTTTAAGGTCGTGCAATGTTTAGAGGACTAGTGACATAAAACTACCTAAAATATATTACAAAAAAAAATAAATAAATAAACTCCTCACATCCGATGTGCCTACATAATATTGTTTGATTATATCTATCAGCTGTCGCGTACAGTTTCCAACACAAGAGCAGCATTATTGTTTGTCTTTTCTTTGGCAGACGTGTCGTGCATTCCATAAAGGACGTGTTAACATCGAGATAAACTGCTTAAGTGCAGCCGACGTGTTCGTCCTAGATCCAATTCGTTTACATTTTGGACCACATCGTTGTTTCCCCCGTACCGCTATACGAACGAGTACGAGCCGGGAACCGAAATCCATTCAAACGCATTCCTCGTTTTCGCGCCCGTAACGTGTGTCGGACAAACAGTAGGCATCTAGCGAAACTGCTGCCCTTGTTCATGCCTCATGTAGCTTCCACCGCTCCACACGGTTCCCCTGCTGGCCCTGCGAGGTAAGAATTGAATTGTTATAATAATATCAATTATGTATCAAAGAAGCGATAGACAGATAAATAGATAGTCTTCTCCCCAGGGTCACCCGCACCGTCAAATCCGTCTGCTCAGCGGAGCGGAAACGCTGATGTGGCGAATGTTTTCTTAAAGGGTGAGTGCGCCCACCCACCTGCCTGCCTGATTTCCGCCTGCTCCGATGGAGCCAATTCCGGTGCGATACCAAACCGGACGGCTGGGACAATATGTGCGTGCCATCTCAGATAATGGCGACAAACTTGAGTACATTTCATTGCCTTGCTTCCCACGAGGCCCATTGCACTATGGGCTGAATCGATTTTTGAATCTAAAAAAAAATTATTAAAAAAAATCAGTTACTTTAATTCTGACATAAAATTTTCAATGCCAGATCCAAGATCAAAATAAATGTTCTATCAGCATAAAGTAATGCGGCTAGCTTACGACTGCCGCAATGCTGAAATAATTTATTCAATTGATTGTAATTTGGTATTAAAAAAGAGCCAGAAAGGATCGACAATGCTCAGTTTCAATAAATTCTACTACATAATGTTTTTTGTGATAATTAGTTTTCAATCCCTATCAATCCACTTAATAACAATAATAATATTTTCAAACTTTTGTAAATCATAGCTTTCGTTTAATACAATTTTGAACTCGTACGCTATATTTATTTTATAAATCCTTTGTGCAAAACACATACCAAATGCCTGCCGTGGGCACTATTTCACGCGATCCTTCAGCAACACTAACTTGAAGCAACGGATAAAGAGTCGATATGGATAAGAAGCTTATGCGCCAACCATCCTCAAGCCTCGTTCGCGTATTCGTAAACCGTAATGAAGGATGTCGTTCGGAGGAAATCGTACCTCTCGGTGAAGATAGGTGGAAAGAAAGAAGCATAACATTTCCCCTACCAACACACGCCACGACCCCCAACTCATGTCCGAACAATCCGGTGCGTCCGCTCGGAGGCATGTGGAAAACTCTACGCACCGGCCGTACGATTGCCACAGCGATTTGACGATCGGAACGGAAAGAGGACTTGAACGCTCGAGGAGCCTTCAACTTTTCCCATCAATACACTCACTCTCGTTCAGTATGGCGAGTTTCAGCCTTTGGGGCGGGCCCGGTGGCGAATCAACTTCGCTGTCTCGGTGACACTGCTCGAGGCGCGATTGAGCCTGCTCAAACTCGTTCGACGAGTACCGTCGAGCTCGTTCCGAAACCCGGCAGCCCATGCCGCCGGAAGCGAATCGGAAAAGCTTTCGGGCAAAGAACCAACGCGAGGGTTTCAACGAACGCACCGGAAGGATGCAGTGAACGGGGCACGCTGTTGAATGCTAGTCACGTGCGACATTTCTATTAGCTTATTCGCTACAACATAATAATACCGACTTAGGAAGGCAATTTCATTACACATGTAGCACTTTCCGTACCGTCGGGCGTTCGTCCTGGTGGAAGCACCCAAGAAGGCAGGTCAGAGGAAAGCATGGGACCAGCGGGGCTCACTGTGAGTGAGTGCGTATTGGAACGATTACAGCTAGGGCTCGGAGCTGGTGGATGATAAGGCTCGTTTGAAGAGCCCGGCTATGTTCTCACCTCGTTCACTTCACTGCCTAGAACGTGTGCACCTTCGTGTAAAACTTTACCCAAAACCCAAAACTCCACCGATTGCCCAAAACTCCCCGGTGGTGGATGGCGATCGTTAACACATCCGATTGCCGGCATAGCAGCTGTCAATTTGTTGTAACGATACTTCAAGCTTCTTTCCCGAAAGGATTTCAAACTTTTCCCATTTGAATGGGAAAATAATTTACGATTGGTTGCTTCCTGGCTTCTATTGCCCCATTGTGAGTACATTTGTAACAATCTTTAGGTATCTGTTTTGGACCGTTTTCTAATTTAGTACCGACACATTTTTTATTCCCCCTATGACGTACACTTCGCCACTCGCCAAATGGCTGTCGAAAAACTTTTCGTCTCTTAATGTCCCCTAGGATCGCTCGAATAGCATAAAATACGACACATTATTAATTTGTCATTGTTTGAATCACTTTTTCGAAGAGAGAAACCTCATTATTACGATTCTTTTACATGATTTATAGTCTAGTATTATAACACTAGTTAACACACTACAATAAAATGAAAATGTCTTCCAACAGCTGTACAATCAAACACACTGTGCCTTTGTCAGGTTTAATTAAATCTGTGCATCGATAAATAATTAATCTCCAGGTTCGTAACTAAGGTCTAAAAACCTAAACCAATACAGCCCAACAGGCTTTCCTCTCCGCATCGAAGCAGAGCAACAAAAATTCATCCCTCATAATGGTGTCCAGGATAATCCACTGGTAAGAACAACAGCCGCCCACACTTAATCCGAGATTAGAATCAAGAAATCGAGCAATCAAAACAATAACAATCAAGCCGACACCTTGCGCATCTACAGCGACCACTTTTTTTTGCGCTTTATTTTCCCTTATCCTTCTGCGCTCCGACCGACAGATAGACGAGCGCCCTTTTTTCGGATTTGCTCGCACGTGGCGAATCTTGCTTGCGTATCTTTCCGCGGTGAGTATGATCGTGATATATATTTTTTCTCTGTTTCCAACTTGGCACACTTTTGTTTATTTGTTTACATTCGCTTAGCGTCTTAATCCACGGGCCAACATAACCGCGAACCGCGTGTTTGCTACCAGTAGCTTTACGAAAGCATCCGCAACAATAATCAGATAAGAAGCTCACCGCAAACGCTCGGTCGCTCCAAAACTCCAGCGCTATTCGTTTGTCATCCACCCGCTGTACGGTTTTCACGGGTGGAAAGTAAAAGGATCCACGGATTACATTATTCCGCAATCCGCAAACCCATCGCCGACACGATGGGAACCTGAAACTGAGAGCGGCTGGGAGATGTGAATGATGGGAAGCACATTCCGCAGCAATGGTTTCCACAGTGCTTGCTGGTGGAAGTTTTACATTCACTGCATAATGTACCGCAAGCCAGGGGTGGCAAATAACGGACTCGGTGACGGTAGTATTCCACTTAATAATTTGACAGTTATTTCACATTCTTGGAGGTAAACTGGCGCATCCTACTTGGACTACAGCTATAGTACGAAGATTTCCAAATAAAAAAACATCGTTTTTAAAACTAGATTAAAGTCGAGAGAAAGCTTAAGTTACAACTATTATAATGTTATCAAATCATTTATTTGTAAGAATTAACCCGGTGGTGTTGTGGCAGCAGTTGGTCTTCCACACGACAAGATCCCTTTCAAACCGTCTCCCCCGTGAAGACTAACCAACTACGGTGGTAAAAAATAATCTAGTAAGTTTCTAAAACGGTAGGCATGACTTCAGTCGTTACGCTAAAGATATAGAAAGAGAGAGAGAAAGAAATTAAATTTCTCTACTTAAGTTCCTATAAACAAATTAACTATTACGTCATACGTGACGCATCCGAATTCAGAAATAAAAAGAATATTGTTAACATTCGCTGGGCACCTTCATTACTCAAATGACTTTAACATTAATATTCTTAGTTCTCTTTTAGATTCTCTTCAGTAACAGTAATATAAATAGCATGAAACAAAATTTTCTAGCAAAGTATGACACTTTCATTATTATCATTCGTTTAAATTGCTGAGAAAAGATTGATGAAAAATGAACGAAATTTATGAAAATGCGAATAATAAAGCACCTACACTGAACATACGTAGTGATGTAATTGAATGTAAGTTACACCGAATAAAATTTTACCTTTTACTCCCTGGTACATTCATGGAAACCATCATTAAAATAACAAAATGGATATTTGAATGTGAATGTGTGATATTACTTCCGTATTCTATAATACAAGCATAAAATTTAATGCATTTATCAGAACGCTGGTAATATTTGGCATAATACGAACTTATGGAAATTGTTTTAGTTGGTTTAAAATTTGTTAATAAAAAATATGTTCTAACTCTGTTCCAAACGGATAATGAAGCATATTCTGCAATACATTTTCAACACATGAAAGATCGTGGAGATTTGATTATAACGGATTTTAGCTAAAATCGAGTTAAATAAAAACAATTAAACAATTTTTTTATTTAACTGTTACCATTTCTAATATAACTGTTGGACAAGTGTGCTGTATTCCAGTTAACATTATTTTTATGAGGATTACTAGCTGATTAATCAGTTTCAGTTTGTCACATTTCGAAATAATTAAAAAGCTAAAACAATTCATGGGTTGTATTAGTGGAAAGACAGAACTTAGCTCGACCCAGAAGTGTCACAATGAGTTTCCGGTTTCGTAACTGATTTGTATTTATTGGACGAAATAATTTATCTCCATTATATCGTCCATCCCCCACAGTTGGCACTTAAGAACAATGCAACCATCGCCGGACTGAATGACTGAGGTTGGTTGCTCAACTTGAGTCAGAGTAACTTTTCTCATTCGATCCCATCACAATCGGTAGCACATTTCTCTTTGCGGCTTTCGGGTTTGTGGTCAAATTCAATTTACTCCACCTTACGACACCTGGTACGGA